>WAAE01023852.1:97609-132697 GCA_013400495.1 Nicator chloris
AAAAAAAACCCACATGAAAATCTAAAGCAACTTGTCTACAGACCCAGAACAAGCCAGTAGAAGGGACAGGAAGAAAATAGCAGTCACTGGACTCTCACTTCATGGAAAGTGCACTGTGGACTGGCACAACAGTGAGCTGTGAGGATTACAGAATCACACAATGGTCTGGGTGGGACCTTAAATATCATCCAGTTCTTCCTTATATCTAATCTAATTCTACCCTCTTTCAGTTCAAAGCCATTGCTCCTTGTCCTGACACTCCATGCCCATGCCCAAAGTCCCTCTCCAGCTCTCTTAGAGCCACTTTAGGTACTGGAAGGTGCCCTCATGTCTCTCTGCAGCCTTCCCTTCTGCAGGCTGAATAAGGTCATTGAGGGCTACTTCTGAAAGATATATTTCCCATCTAATACTTCCACATCAAAATAAAATTTTCGCAGGAGAGAACAGACTGTGCAGTTGATTCATACTGAGTCCAGCTCAAAGGCAAAAATTCACGTTTGCAGTAATTTTATCTCTCTCAGCTCTACAAGCATTGCTCAAATGATCCCACGCTTCTAGGTCATATTGTCTAAACAGCACAGGGAATATTTAAATATCTCCTCTCCTCTTTTAATATTTGTTGCCTCCACTGGAAAATCCAAATTCTCAATTCTCACATGAACTGAATATGTCCAGTGACTACTTGCTAAGGACCCTGTGTTCAACATCCACTTCTTCTGATGGGCTGAGACATGATTTTCAACTCGTGGATGAGGACATAAATATTTACATGATTTGTAAATGCTGTGATGACCAATTAAGGTTGGGAAGAGTCCAACAATCTTCCAGTTAATCCAGTGAAGACAGAGTGGCAAAAATATCAGGGAGTGATCTGCTTCCACTTTCTGTGCCACAACAGGATCTACTACAAGTCTGCCACACTCAAAAGATTTTACATCTTTTTTTTTTTTACTTTATCCTATTAAAACTGGTACCTGGAGAGGGTTTGTATTTATTGTTTGTCTGGGTTTTAAATGCAGAAAATTAGGATTAAAACACTGTTAAAGTTCAGTATGCAATAGTTAAACTCCCTTCCAGACTTCCACCTAGACTAGGTCACCTTGACAAGGGTTTAGAAATAGAAATCTTGAGGTTTGTGGTCTTCCTGAGCCAGTTAATATGAAGCCACCCACAATTCTGTTGGCAGGAGTTGTGTAAGCTTTTCCCAGCCAGGATCTCATCTTTGCATGATTTACATGCATAGTTATAACAGTTCCAAAAAAATGATCAAGCCTCCAATAAAGTTTTGGCAAGCACCATGCTACGGAATGAATTTTGGAAGGCCCAACTTAATTTATTTTGATGAACTTTTTCTTTTCCTATGAGCAAATGCTCCAACACTGTAAATCCCAGAGACTATGGCAGTGTTTTGCCCTCCAATGCCTCCTTTCAGTTCACATTTGATGAATGTCACCCGATTATTTGCTGTCAGCTCGTCTGTCATGCTCAGTACAGAATTAGCTGGGTTTGTCTTTTCCTTCCTCCATTGCTAATGACTGCATCATTAATCTGTTTTTCTGGATTTCGACTTTATGTGTTTAATTGGGCTTCTGGCCAGTGCAAATGATTCCTATGGACAAATGTGTTTGTCATTAAACACATCTGTCTTTCCTAACCTGTGTTCTTTCTTCCTTCCTCTACCCATGAGCTACTTTTTTCTTAATACTTCAACATTCAAGACTAGAATCTCATCTAACTTATATCAGCTGGCACTTATGAAGAAAAACATGAGAAATTTCTCTTTGAAAGCCCTGAAAGTCTGGATATGTTAGCTTGTTGGCTCACTCCCCCTCCTGACCTGTAATGAGACTGGATCAAACATAGAAGAAAACAAATATGTTCACAAGACTGCAGAAAATTACATAAAATTTGTCATCTATTATCTATCTATCTCCATAATTTCTGTGACATGTCTAGGAACACACAAAGCCATTTCTCATGTTAATGATTGAATATGATTATTCAAGAGCAAGCTTTGTGGCTTTGCTTCCTTTTGTTTTTTTAGATAGAAGTTCATCTTAGGCAAAAACACCCGTGTTATCTAAACGAGTTTGGAAGGCAATCAGAATGAGTTAAAAGGTCCCAGACTGTGAAGAAGCCCTAGATGATGTGAAGAACTGTAGATCACAGCGTATCAGGCTTCTTTATCATCTTCCTGGCTGGCTGATGCTGGGACTCATCATTTCCAATGTAAGGCAGATATTGATGGAACAAACATGAAATTAGTAAATCTCAGAAATGCCCCTGGGCTAAGGAGGACCCCACCTGCCTCCTGCTGCTCAAAGAACTTCCAGGAAAGTGAGCAAAAAGCTCACAGAACCAAATGTTACACTTCTTGTTGATAGTAAGTTCTTAATAGTATACAGTTGATGTTATTTTCAATAAACACCTCACTTGTTTTCCAAGGTGATTCCTCTGCTTGTAGAGTTCCCCTCCCTTCCAGTAGCATCAAATGAGCTGGTAGGAGTCAAAAGTTTAGGAATCCTCTATCAGTGTTGTAGCAGCATCCTGGATCTGTGTTCTCCAACTCCATGGGATACCCGGCATCCCTCCTCATTGCTTTAACTTTAGGTTCCCTTTCTCCTTCTTCTGAGCATAAAATCCCCCAAATCAAGTCGTGGATTAAAGCAGAAGTTCAGCAGGCAGGCTGCTCCACTGACACCCTTACCAAGGGATTTTGGGGTTCTTCAGAGACAGCCCTGTCCAGGCCTTGCTCAGGTTTGTGAGTATGAGGATTGAAAAGTTGTGCCTCCTCTCCCAAGTCTAAGCACAATTCCGGTCACAAGAGGTTCAGAAGATGAGGAAGAACATGAACCTAGTGTAATGTTCTTCCTTCTTGATTACCCACCATGACCAGGAAAAGCAATCTTCCAAATATTTTGGTGTAGTGATGTTCTCCGCTGCCCCAGCATAAATCCCATCATGATAGGTACCATCCAGTCTGAATTATCTCCCTCTGGTTTTCATTAATATTATGTCTTCTGCACAGTCATTGAACAATATGCAATTACCTGAGTGCACTGTGCATGAAGCACCCTCAAGTTGCCTGGTAAACTCAGCAGGCTTGGAAAACATGACACTCTTTAGAGCATCACACCCATCAGAGAAAATTTGCTATGACAAAGGAGCATTTATTATACTGGCCCAGTCCCTGTTCAGCTCCCTCTCCCCTCAGAGCACAGATGACACAGCTAAAGGACAGAGTAATCTGGAGTGAAAGTATTGTGTTTGTTTTAAAAGCAACTCCTGCAGGAAATATGCAGTTACACCAAAACACAACCCAGATCAGAGCTGCAGGTGCACATTACCCGCACAAAAATCAACTTATGAGAAGAGCATAATTGTACACATTAAATCTCCTTTTGATTTCAGAGGAAACATATGAGTTTGCCAAGGCAATACTTTACATCTTCAGCTGATCAATCAGACAACGTGAGGGGAGGAGAGAGAGTGATAAAAGAAAATACAGCACAAAAAGCCCTAGAAAGAAAATCAATAAAAAACAAATAAATAAAGGAAAATGTTAAATTTTTTTTTTATCAAGAGATGTTTAGGCTCAAGTTCCAAATGTGATATTTGGCACAGAAAAGATGAAACTGTGCTAGAAATGGATGAAAAGCACCCAGCAGTGAATAGGAAAGTAGCTAACTACTTACTGGCTGTCTTGCTTTAAGAAGAGCTTTTAACTAGCACATGGGATGCACTTTCTTTCATCTGTATGGATTAATTTCCCCCACTGGAGTGCTGTCCAGCATTTTAAATAGGACTGAGAGGAGATCAGCTGTAGCAGGCATTATTCACCAGTAAAACAGGTGTAATCGTGTTCATCATTTAAACGTCTTCATCCTATTAGTTTCATAATAAGCTTTTAATGATTCCTTCAATAAAAGACTCAAAGACCAACCCCTACAAGCTGGAGAATGCTCCATTGTCCCGCCAAACCGTTTTCTCTACCATCGATCGCAAAGATAAAAATCAATCATAGCTAAGCAGGGTGAAGTTAAAAATAAATTGCATGGATTGATTTCTGTTAAGACCTTTGGCTCCCAGTTAATGGAGGAAAAAATGGAGGAAAGAAATTTATATTTGAACATGGTGTATTTAGTTTCTATGAAAATAAAGAGAAGGCTCTATACTGGGAAATGGACATTTAATTTCTGCCCTCTACCCTCTTCCACTGCTGAGATGTCTCATATTAACAAAAAAAAACAAACAAAAACCAAACAAAAACACAAACAAACAAACAAAAACCCAACACTTTCTTTATTCCTAGGGAAATATTTGCCACTTATTTAAATTTTTAAATTGATAACTTGATAACTGAGGTCAGGAATCCCTATGAATTAGCACAAACCCTGCTATGGCTGCTGGTTGAAATCTATTCACCTGATAAATGACTTCAATTCAGCAAATATGCTCATTTAGCACTATTCTTAAATACTCAATAAACTTGAAACATACACTTATGTCCTACTAAACATAAGCACCTTCAAGTGTTCCTAAACAAGCATAGTTACAACCAGTAATAATATTAAACTACTTCTCTGAGCTGGGCTTAGATATATGTAGCTTCTAGAATCAGGAAATTTTTTCCCCTCCATAACACCTCAAAGAGAAATGTTCTCCACACCTCAACTCTAATAGTATAAATAGTAAGTATTTTTCTTTCTACTGAGGCTGAGGAAAAAAGATTATTATAAATATATCCACCCTGATAAAACCAGAATTTGATTTAGATAAAAAGAAAGTCTATAAATGCCATTTTGCATCAAATTACTTCAGCTGAGATTTTTGGACACACTCTGATGAGACACCAGGCATCCAAAAAAAGAAATGTTATCCATAGGTTTTGTAAGAAGTTATCAGTGATTGTGGATGAATACTGACATCTGCATATGTTTTAACTAAACTTTTCTGATGCAAAAGAAGACTGAAATGGTTCAACAGATTTTGGCAGAAGTGTTTGTTCCTCTGAGCCAGAGGAGTTATTCATACGTGCACTGTAAGACTCCCACTCAGCTGCACCCCACAACAACCTCTGGAGAAATTCGGGTTTGCTCCTTCTCACTCATGCCAGTGAGCAGGCTGAGATGCTGCCCTGCTGTGCAACTCCCTGAATTAGGCAAAAGTCTTCCAAGTTCAAAATTACTTCAGAAGGTGAAGAAGAGCCAGATAAAAGATCAGTATCACAGAAGAGCATTTTCCCTTAAACTTTTCACTTTCCATATGCAATTCCTACAATTCCTACAAGAACTGCAGCTGCTTCTATACTGCTGCTTGTGCAAGATGTGAGTAACCACCATGTCTTGCTCCAAATGGCAGCACCACAGACCCCATCACATTCAGGAGGATTATAAACCACAGCCAAGACGCTGTCTCTCCCCAGCTGCCCTCACACGCTTTTCTTCCTTCATCACATCAACCTCAAAACAAAGGGCCACCAAGAGAGCAACTTAGCTTTTTGAACATGGGATCATCATATGTCCCAGGACAACCTGAAGGAATACGGACTCAAGAGAAAGATGTGCAGTTCCCAGGGTTCCCAGGAGACTGAATCATAAATGAAATGGCATAGAAAGACAAGAAAGCTTCCCAGAAGGAGAAGTAGAAGCAGAGGCCAGTGAGAGACAAGACACTCTTGAGTTTCAGCCTGCAGCTAAACACCTTCATAAATTGTGCCATGGGATGGAAAGGGGAAGTGTTATCCATGTTCCACTCTTTAAAGGCCTTGGAAAGTGATATGGTACTGCCTCTCAGCATGCCTCTCTGATTAGTGGTGCAAAGCACTTCCCTTTTAAAGTGGAAATGGACCAGGATCTGAAGCAATGCCAGTCGTTTTCAATCAAGCTTTGCAGGGATCATTCCTAGTCCTTATGAGACCACCAGTCAAAGAGACATCTGAGAGGGTTCATCTCCAAAGGCATTTGCTTGGCCCAAACCCAAACCAGGTATCAGCTGCTAAATCTGAGGAGTCTTCTATACCCTGTGGCATTGTCACTGCTATGGAAAGTGCTGAATGTCTGAGCTACAATTCAGATCAACTTCAGCTCCTCTCTATTGGGATAGCAGAGTCTGCAGCATCCTGGAGAAAAATAAAGACATAAAAACCAGCCAAGACAGGTATTGATCACCCAGCCACATACCTCTGCACTGACTTACAGCCAGCTCAAATCAAAGAGGCCAAAGTAACCCTGAGGGTCTCCAAGTGCTGACAGAGACAAAAGCATAAGAGAGGAATGGGGATAGCAATAACTGCATGCCAGAGTAGGCTGGTAGGATCTCTGAGGGAAAGCCACATGCATGAGGGTCACATAGCACAAGATTAATAGGGGGATGGAAACATATTTATGAGACCTAGATCTACAGCTGGGGAAAGAAAGGGAAGAAGTAATTTTGAGAGACCAAATCTTTCCTCAAGTCCCTTAGGATCTTGTGAATATTCTCAAAATCTTATCTGTCCCTTTTCTAACTCTATCAGTTCCAACTCATAAAAAATACTGTCTCCCTGTAAATTTTGTCCCACTGATCCTTAGGACACCAGCACCATAACAGCAGTAGTGCCAGCAGTGGCCATGTCACACATTCTGAGGAGTCCCAACACTATTTCTGTCCATCTCCTGATACCTTCAGTGTGAAGACACAGTCCTCACAGTGGTCAGCACTGGGAATGTCATCCCTCCCCAACAGTGGCCAGGCTCTTCCAAGGTGGCAGTCCAGCCACCCAGAAGAACCACTGAGCCACTGCAGCTGAGATGCTTGCACATAACCTTTGGGCAACCAGGAACAGCTCCTGTAACTCAGCAATACTTGGCTCTCCACAGCAGCCATAGGTCTGCCCACAAGGATGCTGCTCTGCCAAAAGCACTGTCCCAGGGCCAAGGTGATTCCCAGGGAATGCACTGCCCTATTCATGCCCCTCAGGATGAGGGGATGAGCTCAGGATGAGCACCTCAGGACTCCTCAGACCCCTACAAACAAGCAACACTGTACTGGGACTTGTGTGGCCCAGACTCTCCTCACTGCCTGAAATAAGTGGTGACATTTGCTCATGCTTTCCTTCGTTTACAGTGAAAAATTTTGATCTGTTGACAAGGAAACATACACAGATCATTCTTGGTCTTCTCTTTAAAGAACCAAGTAGCATTGATATTATTCGTTTTACTTATAGGAAAAAAGAAAGGTTTTCTCCAAACAATGTTGTCTCACTCAAAATAGAATTTCTTGAAAAATAAGCACCATTTTCATTAAAGTCTATTTAATTTTCAACACTTTTCAGCAACCTGAGCAATTCCATTAGAAACCCTGATACAAGATTTGCATGAAAAATACCTTTCCCAGAATTCCCTCCGTAATTTATTTTTAAATATAAATTCTCCCAAGTATCAGTACTCTAGACTCATACCAAAAGACTATCCCTGATCCCTGTGACTTATAATGTAGGCTCTGCAGATGAGAATACCATAGCAGTTTAGGTACTTGTCAGGAAATCACATCTTTTAGGCAGCTGTAGGTTATGTTTGCACTTAACTTTGGAAGGCGATACTGTTTCAGTAACAAGCACTCACTGGAGCACAGCTATTGAACACCACAGACACGGACATTAAATGGGAAAGTTGATCATCAAATTAGCTCCTTTTTGCTACAGTATGTAAGTCCAGACATATTCCAAGGCTTTCTCACAAATACATGACTTGTTTTGCAAGTTGTATGGATTTTAAGTATTAATCATGAAAGAAGATTATGATATTGCCTCCTGGTTAAACCAGAGCAATACTGTGAAGTGAATGAAAACTTATACGTGCAAGAGAGGGTAAGATTTTCTCTTAATGTATCAATTTATGCAGAATTATCCAATCCAATCCTAGTGACAAGCCAGACATCCTTAAATTACTATTGATCAATCAAATATAAAGTCAATAAATTCAGAGTGATCACCTACCGTTTTATTCATAATAATTCTTCCTACTCTCTCTTAGTAGCTATTTCTTTCTTCCCTCCACATTACCTTTTACATCTTTCCTCATGGGCTATGTTATTTATATCTTTTGCCTGGTAACCAGTGCCAGTCTTTTCAAACTCTCTTCAACAGATAAAAATTTCAAGCATAAGATCATTCTCATTTTCCTTCTTTGTACTGTAATTCTGAAAGATCCTTTCAGAAGTGCTGTACGACAGGAATCATTGATTTATAACGGCATTATAACATCTTCTGTGTTCTTCTTTCCCTTATTCATTATGGATCACAGTATCACGTTTGCTTCGAGTGCAGTTACACAAGTTAATGCTCCCCAGGAATCTTACTGTACAGGCCTGTTCATCAACTCGGTTAGAATGGATATTCACTAGTAAATAACTGTATGCAGACAATCTAAGACACTGATATCAATAGCTGGAATTCATCTTCCCTAATTTTAGCTGTCAAAAATTTCAGGGTTTTCACTAAGCTCTACTCATAATTAACGAGAAAGGCATACTCAAAGAGAGACCTAGCTCATGTTGAAATAGGTGAAATATGAGAGAAATTTTCCCTGAAGGTTTCGATCTCTCTAACTTTAAGAGGAGCACTGCCTACAGATTTAGACTAAAAATCTACTTGTTTAATGACAAAAGAAACAAGTTCCTCTCTCCACTCCAAGACGTTAATTCTGATCTGTTCCAGCACAGACATATCAGAACCCATGCACCAATCCTTCATGTAGCTATTAAACCTCATCAGCTTCTTAACATTTAATTTGATATTTATTTATTCATCTCTGTCTAAGATTTCAAATTCTAAAGACCTGGCTCCTACACTTCTGTCCAAGATTATCCAGACTGAACAATACACAGGAGACATTGCTAGCAGTCAATCTGACACATCCCGTAAGAGGCAGCAACACCACCAGGTTTGTGAGACTAAAACATCCAGGACATATCAGCAGCCCTGCATGTGTACCAAGCAAACACTCTGCATTGTCCACTGACCATGCCCTGGGCACCGTGGATTTAACACACCCTCAGCTCAGAGTGTGCTGGGAATCTGAAGTGCCTGCGAGTCACCTGAGCACTGCAAGGGCTCAACCCCTGCCCAGCGTCTGCAGCCACTTAGGCTGCTGGACAGGCAGAAACCCTGCCAGTGTGATACAAAACACAGGGAAAGGGACAGACAGCCTGGGAATGGAGAGTCTCCTGCCCAAAGCAGCAGCAATGTTCTGCGTGTCTATTTAACAGCTTTTTAAAGTGTGGTGATTTGATTTTCAATGCAAACACCCATTAAGCTATAATAAAATCTTGCTAAGAATAGTCAAGGCACTTGAGTATTACATATACATATATGCATGCATTTGTATACACACACATTTTTTTTTTAACTTGAAATTTTTAACTAGAAGCTTTTAGCCTGAGCTGCTCACTGCTGATTTAAGGCAGCGGAACACACACACCAGGGCCATGTCCTCACTGTGAGATCAAGATTCTAATCAGAGTGTCCTTTTTTTTAACAGAGGAGAGCTGTGGAGTGAGAAATGTCTGTAAGGCATGCCTAAAGAATTGGATGTTCCACAACACCCTTAGCCACAGACACAAACCACCACACTGAGAGTCTCTCTTAAATACTCCTTGGAGAGCAGAGCATTTATTGATTGAAAAGCCATTGCTTTTAATCAAATAATGACTTACTAAGCTGCAAAAACTGAATTCACAGTGTTTTCTAGCAGTGGATCTCCACTGAGGCCGAAGGAAGCAGTAGTAGGCTGGGTTTCATGGGGGATTGAGGGGAGCTGTGTCTCCTATTGCAGTAGCTCATCTCCAGAGCAGCAGACTCCCCTAGTTTCAGAAGAAGTCTGCCAATGTTGCTCAAATGCATGCAGTTTTCATACTGCAGTCCTCCCAGGCCATAGGGATCCGGTCCTCCACTAATCCCAGCTCAGACTTATCAGCCTTCCCTTTTGTAAGAAAGTCTGACAATAAACACAGCAAAACTTTCTCATCATTTGGATACAATCAAGAAAAATGCGCACTCAAGGAAATAAAATAGGAGCTTAGTGCAACAGTCATTTAAAAAGGGAAGCATGTGTCTTTTTTGTACCACCTGAATCCAATCTTCATCTCATTTTTTTTCCCCTTGCTTCAGCGCTGGAAACAAGCAGTTAATATCACCATGTCTGTAATCTCTGTGTCTCCCGAGCTTCCTACGACCTGGAATCACTGCAGCCTGGCTCTCAGTTTTCAACCAAATGGTACATCTCCAGGAAGTGTTCTTCCAGCCTGTACTAGTCATTCTCAGGCTTCCACAGACACAAAATTTAGAGAGATGGCTCTGTTCCATCCAGCTCACGTATTCTCAAAAAATCTCAAAAACACTTAGTTTCTCATTTGATTTCTGACACTTTCTCCTCATCTCCGAAATCATCACCAACTGACAAATTTATAGCCATCTTTCAATTTGAAGTTGCCCTGTAACATCTTTTCTCAATTTTTCTGCTATTTTACCTCCTAAAACAAATTTTGGTTCACTCTATTATCGTTGTTTTACTGTCAAATCAGCATAAACCTTTCCCGTTGTTAAATTAATCATTCATACCTTTGTGCTTGTCTGTTCGCCCCAATTCACTTTTAGTTCCTTTTTATTTTACAATTATCCACACAAATAACAAGTTGTGAAATTCATGGACTCTTAATGAACAAACTTAAAAAATATGTAAGATTCAAGACAAGCAATGAGCAGAGAGATCAAGTGCTCTATCCCAGACTGCAGAGCCAGCGGGATGGACTCCCAGCTCTTAAGAACTGTGGTCCCATGTGTTTATCCTAAGAATATGCCTCCTTCCTTGCAGAGAAAAAATCCCTTGTTCAGGCAGAACTCATGTCCCATTTGTATGAAGCCAACGTACCTGGATGAAGATGTATTCATCCTGAACAACCAGGGAGCTGACATCGATGGAGCGCGAGAAGGGCCCGCTCCTTTTGGTCTCGGAGCACTCCTGGATCCGGCAGGTCAAATAGTGGGTGTCTGCAATGGGAGAATATGGACACGTCAGAAATGACCAGGTAGGAGCCACTTGTCTGTAAGCCACCATCAGCAGCTCAAAAGAAGGTCTTATCTCCAACTAGGCAGAAGTTATCCCATGATCTGCCTCCAGCCTTTGACGCCGTAACTGCTCTCTGAAGTTAGGGATTCACCACACTTCGACGTTCAACATTCCCTTCCCTGTTGTGCATGTGTCCCTCAGGAGACTGAAGTTCAAACAATAAATGGAGGGTACCAACCATAAATGTGCATCAGAAAGCTGCTGATTAGTCCATATAGAGCAGAAGCCACCCAAGTAGAATTCACCAATTCCTACACCCTTTTGGAAATCATATCCCTGTCTTCCCTCTGAAACACCCTAGCCTTGTTGACTGTTTTAATTGTGGTAGTAAAACACAAAAAACTAAACAAAACAAAAAGAAAGGTCCAAATCATCACTATTAAGTTATTAAGTTTAACTTATTTTTCTGTCAAGATCAAAAGCATTTCCCAAAATTAAGTCTTTATAGCAAACACAGGCTAGGAATGAAAACGCCATGGCCATGAAATAGCATGAGTAGCTGAAGATTCCTAACAGTAGTTACATGCACTGCAAGAAGCATCAGATGCTTCTGTCTAGAGAGAAGATAACCATCACACTAATGGGATCTTGTCAGGCCTTGGCATTGCTTGAGAGGAGGAACAGGACTGGGAGAAGAACATGAAGACAAGAGCAGGAAAAGGCAGGTACAGCAGGTTCAAAAAAGAAGAGATGTGCCCACCTCCAGTAATTTGAGAGGGGTGAGAGGGGATTAAGCATTATTTCACTCGGGCTAAGGAAAGGCCTTATGAAACAGAACAATGAAGGCACTGTGGTTCTGGATGTGTGTAATCTAAATATGCCATCTTTGCTTGAAAACTGCTCTTCTGAAAACTACAAATTAGGGAGAAAATGAAAATACTAGTAAAATGACAGCTGGATTGATAAAAAGGCCCTGTTTTTTGCACTGTGGCACTTTTACAGGCTTCCTAGATTCACATGCTTCTTTGCTTTTCTACAAAGGTGAGGACAGACCATTCAATGAAGTAAACAGCAAGTTTATAAGGCCTGAGGTGAAGCTGGGGCAGTGATTTTAGTTCACAACAGAACATTCTGACATGAACCTTGTCAAACTGAGCCCAAAATTATAAAAGAGAAGTTTAAAAAACAGTCACTAGCCCAGCAAAGCTGCTTACAGGATTCTCCATCACCAAAAAATCTGCCTTGTCCTTGGCCTGTGTCCTTCCAGTGACAGCAAAATGTGGGGCAGTGGAAAGCTCTGGGGGGCATGACTAAAATCCTCTGAGATTCAGCCAGCTGCCTTCCCAGGTTCTAAAACCAGACTCACAGACTGATGGTTTCCTCTTTTAAAGTCTTGTCCCAGCAACACTCTTAAAAATGCATAAAGAATGCAAGTCAGAGGCATTAATAATTAGACTAATAATTTCTAAAATATTTTGTCTAAAAACGTCACAAACTACAGCCAGGCTTTAATCTAATAAAGGTCCATGCCCAACCACCCAGTGACTGAAGGCCCCTGTTTAAAGGCTGCAGACCTGGTTCTGGGTTGATGCACCAGGGATTCCAGGTTAATAAGGGCTGAGTCAGAGCAGTCACACAGGTCTGGTGCAGTAATGAAAGCACAGCCCCACTGAGGATGCTAAAGCAGCAGAAAATGTTGCTGGTGCCAGCTCAGAGTACTGGGCAGTGATTAAAGTGCATGGTGAAGAGCACCTGACCTAGAGACAGTGCCAATAACCAGAGTATCAGAGCTGTGCTTTCTCCCAGCACAAAATTCCAGAAGCAGCAGCAGAGAGGTCAGGCTTTCAGCTGGCATAAATTAAAGTTCTTCATCAACTGCTATGCACACACTTGGCCCAGAGCTGCTATTTAGCTCCTCAGTGTGGAACCTAGGAGAACCTTGAAGTGGATAAAAGCAACTGCTCAGAAAACAAGAGGGTCTTATGTGCTGCCATGCTATCCAAAGAGATCAACAGCAGTGACTTGCTCTTTGAGGTACCTCTAAAATTAGGCAGAACAAGGAGGAGAGGTCAGGAGTTGTATTTTTAGAAGCTCATTCCCTCCAGTATGTTCTCCCACACAGTAGCCTGGATATTCTTATCCTTCCAAAAAGGGGATAATTTGCTGCTGCTGAGTGACAGAATGGGAAGAGGAATAAAAACCTGTCACAAATAAATGCAGATAAATCACAAGTGTTGACATGACAACGAGCTTCCTGCCTATTGGGGAATGTGTCATTTTGAGTGTGTTACACCAGCAATCAAATATACTCAAAGAATGGCACCTGATTAATATTCACAAGGAGATGGTGGAGGAGAAGGGGGGTAGCTTACTACCCATTTTCCATTTAGTCTCTTGTTTTATTTACTTTCATACCTTTTACAATACAAGTCTATTAAAAAAAAAAACAAACACAGACACAAATAATATATCTTTAAACCTGTCTGCTTTAGGATACCAGATAAAGTTAAGTCTTGTTTTTTTCTTGCTTCCCCAAAGAAAATAAAAAATAATTCCTTTTAAAATACGTTAAAAAATCAGGTAAAAAATAGAGCAGAAGCCAGTTCAGTTCCCATTTGTGTGCAACTCAAAGCAAGGAACAATCTCAAGTCCCTGCTCGTGGTTCTTAAAGGGTGCCATTCACAGATCACATCTTCTCACATAGAAATTACAGAGTCTCGCAACAAAAGTCTCCATTTAGAGAGAAGAGGCCATCCTAACTTCCAAGCTATTATCTCCCTCTCCTCCAGAATGAGGTAATTTTGCACCCCACATTTTGGACAGCCACAAGGTAAAAGGACATTCAGCCAGAGGGGTAGGTGACATGAGACTAAGCCATGCCTCCAAAGCCTTGCTTACCTTTCACTGGGAGGTGTATTGCCTAAGGGAGGTTGTTTCTATCTGAGCATTACTTCCAATGCATGTATTGTCCTATACAACACCAGAATTAAAGGGTCTGGGTGTTTTGGTTTTCAGGATTCTTTTAGCAGGTTGGATTTTTTGTTACTTTTGGGATTTTTATAATGTTCCACTGCAAAAGGAGTTGAGAAGAGCTCCCTGCTTCCCAGACAGCACTAAAAACTTCTTATGCTTAAAAGCAGCTCCAGCCACTTTCTCAGCTCATCTGGGAATGTGGCAATATGGACATCAAGCAGCCTGGAGGGCTTGCTGCAGCTCAAACCCCAGCATCCATGCCTCCACACCAACCCTTCCCACTTCACTGAGGATTAGGGAATGGCTTTCACAGATGTACAGCCATTTTCCAGTTGAGGAGCTTGAACCGCCTCCTCATTGCTATTTAACACAGTCTTCCATCTTGAGATTCTGGAGTGTATTTTTACCCTTTTTGAAGCGACAAAACGGAAACAATTTCTTGAAATTGGAAGGGACAAACTGGTGAAATAAGCCAAGCTACCAAGTCTCATCTTTTCCTGCCAGCCATGCCAGCTTTGGCAGGAAGCAGGAGCACAAGAGGCTCTCTCCCCAAAGATGTGGGTCCCTGAAGGGAGGTAGTGAAGAGTCAAAGCTGCTGTGTCACTGTGCCGAAGGCTGCAAAGGGCCAACCTGTGTGCAGGTGACTGTGACTTAGAGAGACACAGGACAGCAAGTCCTGCTCCTTCCTAGCAGCATTAATAGAGCAGCTGAAAGCAGGGATGGCTGGCCAGCATGGCTAACAGGGAAAAGGACAGCTGATAGAGACAAGTTGCATTGGCAGATTGGCTCAGCTTAAATGAGATCCTGGTGACTGGCAAGATTTAAAATCATAACATCGTGAAGGTTTCCATGGGAGGGAGAAAAAACTCACTGGCCTCAATAATTTTTCCCCCAAAGAAAAAGAAATGTAGACTCTCCAGGAATTAGTTATCCTGTTTTATCTTTATGGTTAGCTTTTCCCCCCTTCTTTTTCCTATAATTCAAATCCTGTTTATTGCACTATATCTGTGAGTGGGGTGAAGATTAGCTCACTGAACATAAAGTTCAATATATCCTGCCCAGGAATGCTGGTGGGTGCTTGTGTCAGTGTGATCATAATGGTTCCCTTGCATTCCCTGTCCTTGC
Organism: Nicator chloris; assembly: GCA_013400495.1. Lineage (NCBI taxonomy): Eukaryota > Metazoa > Chordata > Aves > Passeriformes > Pycnonotidae > Nicator > Nicator chloris. The sequence continues at coordinate 112,756 of WAAE01023852.1, forward strand.
ATTCCCCTGTCCTTGCTGCTGCCTATTGCACCCTGGCAGAAGGCACAATGCCCAAGGCTCCTACATGTTTTTACAATTTAAAAATGCAAGCCTCGATTATTATTCTGCTACAATGACTCTGCCAAGATGTAGAAAAAAATGTGAAAAATTTCATCTGCTACAAAAGAAGGGAACAGCTTGAGATAAGATAGGCACTGGAATTATCAGCATCTTGCAGTATTTAAGGAGAACAGACACAGGGGCAGATGAGTTTTTCAGAAACACAACCATTTCTAATGACTGGACAGAGAAAACCATGTGGCAAGATATCTTGAAGAACAGACACCAGAGAGGTGAACAGGACTGCCAGCTCCCAGATCCATGAGCTTATTGATAGCCCTGACTCATATATGGATGAATGAGACTCCAGCATGCCCCACCATCTGTTCCCAGGTCCAGAGCACCTTTTAGGCTCCAGTGTCTGAACTGGTATTAGATAGGTTCTTGAGTCCCAAATACTGCTACAAGGGAAAAAAAAAAAAGAAAAAAAAAAAAAAGAAAAAAAAAAAAAAGAAAAAAAAAAAAAAGAAAAAAGAAAAAAAGAAACCATCAAATTCAGGAATCTAGTCCTAAATACCATTTCCCTTCCTTTCCTTCCCCACTGCTTTTACTCTCTATTTCTTTTTAATTAAAAACATGGAGGAAAACAGAAGAAGAGGAAAAAAAATGCCCAAACTAGAAGAATCATGTATTTTTCAAGTAGCCAGTGACATTGAAGGCATGGTTTCTTCTATCTGAATTGGACTAAGTAATGAGAATACTTAAATCCATGTCTGTTAATGCATCAAATAAGTGACTGAGCTATCAGACTGACCTTAGAGAAGCCTTTCCTTCCTTCTGCGTGATACTGAGGAAAACTTCCATCAGAAGCTTTCTGATCAAGAGGAAGTAACTGCAGGGCCCCATTTTCCAGCAGGTGTAAGAGCCTCAGCTATTTCACTGAGCATATGAAGGCCCAATTTGTTTGCAGAACTAACAGGGAGAAAAGTTCAGTGCCCCATTCCTGAGCACCCCGAGCTGTACAATATCACACTGGGGAAGTCTATAGCTGTGAGGCTGAGCTTGCTTTGTAACAAAAACTAACATTGTTTTAAGCCTTAGAAGCTCTAATTGGAGCAACACTGTTCTTCTGTGCTGTGCTGGGCTGGGAGAGGAGTCCTTTGGTACATGCCAGCAGGGCCAGCAGGGCTCAACAGATCTGGGATGGCAGCTGCAGTGGGACTGCTTTGCTGACACTTCTGGCCAAGCCTGACCTCCAGTGAAACCATCAACACCTTCAGCTGCCAATTTCAAAATGCTGAATTTATACACTAAAACAAGAACAAGGGGCAAACCCCTGAGCAAACAAGACCTGAAGGAAGAGAGCTGTCTTTAAGCTGGGGATGTATCTTTCAAACGTTTACATCCTTGACATATCCAATATTCAAATAGCTGGGTGAGCAAGTTTAAACTTAGTTTGAAAACAGACTCCATCAGCAGTTTGTTTGCTTGCTTGCTTGGGTTTTTTTTTATTTGCTTTTGACCACTTCTCCTGTCATACCTGCGACAATACACACAGCAGCAAAGGCACTGAAGATGCCTCCCTACCTTGTCCACCCACCTGTCGGCCTGTTTTGCTTTTCCCACATATTCAACAAACAGCTGTCACCCCTGAGCTTTTATTGCCTGGTTATTTATTCAGCTGCCATCACTAAATAGCAGTGGGAAGCCAATGAGTGATATTAGAATATCCACAACCTCAGAGAAGCCATCTTGATAGACAGGAGCTTGTTCACACATCTGGCCTACGCAGCACTTGACTAAAACAGAGAAAAGTTTGCAACCAACAAACATGAGGCTTTTTTTTCTCCCAGAAATCCTCTAACTCCTCAATCCTATGCTGTTTTTCCATATTGTCCCTGCACCAAAATGGGACACTTGTCCCATTGCTCCTGTTTCCTCACACTGGAGTAAAGTTCCACAGAAGGAGCAGAAGCACTACTATGCTGCAGTTCCTGTGAGAAATATCGAAAACACTCTGAAGAGAGTAAGTCAGCTTACTTCTGATACCATGGTCTTTGCTGGACATCGACCTCAAAGGAATCCATTCCACTGCAAATGTGACTAGATTCATTTCAGTGAGGAGTTTAAGATTTTTTTTTTTTCCTATTTCCTGCTTCAGATACAGGCTCCCTTTGAAGGCCTGTTTTGGTATGGAACACCTATTCATACATTATGAGCACAACTAAAAAATCCTTTCAATACAAGACAAAGGGGCATTGGGACATTCTGGCTAGAGGGCAAGTCTGACTGCAGGTAATTTCTCAAATTCTTAGGTACCACCTAGCTGTTTGGAGCACCTCTGGAAATGCCCAGAGGTTCCAAGGTACAGAGCTGGTAGCCCAGCTCTTTATGATTGATGTAAACTATGTGATACTGAAACAGCTAAATAGGGAACAGAATAAATGGCTTCTTAGCCCAGCAGACTGTGCTTCTGTCCATCCTCTCCACAGACACAAGCCCTGCGGCCCCTGACTTTCCCCTACAGGCTCAGGATAAGAACACCACATCAAACCCCACACCCACATCTCCCCTACCAATTAAAATGTAAATGGGGAGGTAAAATGGGTAAAGTGAATTCTCATTCCCACTCCTTTCTTGGCTCAAAGCCCAGTTTTTAGCATCGGCTGCAGGCACTCACGTCCATCAGCTGTCCGGGCCTCCATGTGCACAAGGTCAGGATCTTTATCCAAACCAGTCACTGACCTGGGAGAGGAGAGAGGGAGAGAGAGAGAAGACAGTCAGTTAGCTGAAAGGCTGCAGTCAGACAGAGATGGCAAAGGAAAGCAAAACCAGTTTAAGCCTACCTTGGGACACCTGCTATGTAGAACTCCACCTTTTAAGGACTCGTCTCCTTTGTACTTCCACACAGACCATGCTCAGGGGCCCTACACCAACCTTCCCAGGCACGGGAGAGTGATCCTGCCTGTCCCTTGTCTACAAGATCAAGACTACTATGATTGTTCTTGTGGTGACAGAGAGCTGGTCTCAAGACCCAATAAAATCAGAGTTCTGTTTTAGTGCTGAAGGAAGAACAAGGGCACAGCATCCTCATGCCTTCAGAAAGCAAATTAAAAGGAGGTTTTATTTGGCTGATTAGAGACATGAAAGACTAAGTTTTCTGGTTTTCCCCTGGTTTGCTGGGCAAACTTGCTATTCTTTACCTCCTTCTCCCCATCTTCAAAAGAAAAAGAGTGTTGCACGTATGCTGAATTTCTGATTTTAAAGAGGTGAGAAAGTATTCATTATTCACACCATGACCCCATGCCATCCATGGTCCTTGACAATTACAAAAAGAGACAAAGGAGTTTCTTTAATCTCACTAGCTGGAACTCAAGCACCCTAAGTCAAATCTTCCTGTGCATTGTTATTTACTCTCTAAAAATATTTAAGCACATTAAAAAGAAACTTTTCCTCTTGGAAGAGGGAAAGTCAAGCCCAGAACAGAAATGTTATTATTAGTGTCCTGGCTGATAAGAATCACTGAGAGATGAACATTTAGTCTTAGCAACGGCTGGCAGGAGAAAAAAATCCATAGATGTCCACGTGATTTATGGTGCTGCTTCTCCCGAGTTAACCAAAGGGTTAGATTAAAAAGGGACAATGACAAAAATCAGTTTCTAATTTGGTGGGAGTTGAATTTGATACAGTAGATTGTAAATAATAGTTTCCCTCTGAGCTAGCCAACATTCAGAATTCCCTAATGTTCTGAAAACATTTTTATCACATTCTTTTGCCGTTTTCATCCTTGGGGCATCAACAGCAGAAACATTAAAAATAATCATAATAATAATAATAATAAAAAAACCATGTATGCTCTGATACATTTTTGTGAATCCCACAAAAACCACCACAACTGAAGCAATGACAAACATATAAATGTGCTGGAGTTCAGCTAGGATCAGCCAGTGCTGCAAATGTCAAAACAACTACATTATGACCCACTGTGCAGGTAACTGAAACTGGCACTGCTTGTTAACGGGAGCATCACATCGACAGCGAGTCCATTCACAACACTCTGAACTGTGGCCAGAAGATACCAACACAACAAAACAAAGCAGCACAAGCAGGGCTTTCATCATTCCACTCACAGTGAGAAACAGTCTGCTCCTTAATTGCTGCCATCAGTTTCAGGGTGATCCCACAAGGAAGAAAGTGCTGTTTGTTATTGGTAAGGATGCTGGAATGAGCCTGAGTTCCTGTGATCACACAGTTATTGGGATCAAATCCTCCCAATGTATGGACACAGTTAAAAGTGACAGCAGGATACACAGAAATTCCCTTAAATATCAGTGAAAAACATTATCTTGTGCTGCAGTATTAGTCCCCAATGTATATAGAAAGTAATCTTTCTAGTCCATAGCAGAAGTTTTCTGCCTTTTTCAAATGACTAGCACTAACTGCTGTAATTTCAGTCATTCAGTAACCATCACCCTTGTCTATGACATGCCAATAGAGACAGATGTACATGCTTGCCATCATATCTGTTCATCATAACTTAATGAAACAGAGTGGTAATTCCAGCACTTTGAGGCAAAGGTTGGGAACACTTTAAGGACTTGCCCTGCAGCCCTTACCAAGAGGTTTCCTACTTAAATTCAGCCTTAAATGCACTCTCCTGGCATCCATCCTTCTGGAAGCCAGACAGCAGGCTCCTGCTCAGACTGTGACACCAGTGTCAGATGGCTTCACCTGGGCCCCTGATATCCCCTGGGTCCTCCCCTCCAGATGGAGAGGGCACTGTATCTCCCCCTGCAGCAACAGGGCAAAACTGTTCCTGGCCCAGGTAATAAGAGACATCAGTCTGCCACTGTATTATTCACTTTAAAAGGAACTGTAATTAGAAGCACCTAAGTATATCCTAACAAAACCCAGAACAGTCATTACCATTGTGCATTTGCATACACAAACTCTGTGGATCTACTCATAATGCCTTTCAAGCATGCACCAGAGAATGAGAGGGATCTCCTGAAACATGTCATTCTAGCTTGAAGTTCCTTTCCAGTGCCATCTACTTGTTCCCTTAATTAGTTTTGACAAGCTAATAGTTCTTTTCAGAATAACAATGATGACAAAAAAGGACTAGCACACAGCACATCCCTAGGACTCCTGTTCACCAAATACTGCACTGCAAGTTGAAAAGCCCACAAAGTGTCCTGCAACCTGAAAGCAAGACAGGCTGCTCCATCTGCAGGCAGATAACAAGCCTGAAAAGTGATGTATTGGTCATCCTTCCTTTGCTCAAACCAAGTTGCTCTCTTATACCAATGACTGATTGCAAAAGAGATCGCCAATCAAGGCTGTTTCTTTATGCCTCACCTCACATCTGTTCCCATTGGCAAGGAACAGAGCTTTGCTTTGCATTGCTCTGACTTTTGAATTCAGGTATTTTTAGAAAATAGTCTCTCGTCATTTGTGTGGAGGAGCTTTACATGAAGAATGCAAAAAAGTCAGCAGTGGAAAGATCAAGATGTAAATGCAGATCCTAAAGCACAGCTGCAAAAACACACACACAGATTCTAAAGCTATTCCTTTATCCCTTTATCCTGTTGTAATTCTCCAGCCTTGAGAACTCACTACAACAACCTCTCAGGTCTGGCAACACAGGAGCAGCAACAAAACAAGATGAGACACTTTCACAGCCTTGTATTTTCTTACACGTTATCTCTCTGAAGAACATTTGGAGGATGCACTGCTCAATACCCTTTAAGCAACTAAAGCATGAGGAGAGATGTCAGCATCCCCTGACTTATACAACCAAGTGTAGCCCACAGAGTGGGGTGGTTGGGAAAGGTTTTCATGTGTCTCTAGCTAACAATCCTGTCCAGAGGCTTACAAAGACAAAAGTATTTAACACTCAGGAGCCTGAGGTCCTGACCCATGGTCACACAGCTCTGTGCATATCAACTCCAGACAGCAAAATTTAAACCAAGGTTCACAAAGTGCACCCGTACGTACTGCTGTCTTGGATGGCCATAGGGAGTGAAAAAAGGCACCCTCACTGTGAGGGACTGAGTTAAATCCACATCTTCCACCATCCCTATTCATTAATCACCCCTTGCATGAGAAAATGCTGAGAGGATGCAGGCAGCAGTGACAGGAAAGGTCAGTTTTTCCTGCTGACACATTCCCCAACTGCTGCAAAAGCAGTTTGCAAAATGTGGAGCCTGCAGCCAGAATTGCAGCAGCCACAGGATAATTTTCCAATTAAGAATTCAAACTACCTCTGAATTCCACTAAAAAGAAGAATTTTTACTTTTTTTTTTGTATTTCCTGCTGCTGCTTTTCCTTTCTGTTTTCATGGTAGCTCTTGATTTTTACAAGATCTTTCCTCCCTTCTTTTCAGAAGACGATTGTGTGCTCTTGAAAGTTGAAGGATGGAGATGATCCTGGCAAGATCCTTATCTCTATCCTGAGGGAAGAGCATTGTGCATGGATGCACATTTACTAGGCCACTCTGCTAATATTTCACCTCTGACTGGGAGGGAGAGCAAGTGAGAAGGGCAAGGAAAACACAATACTCTGCACTTTAACTATTCCTGAAATGTTTTCCTATAAGGTGCTATATACGTCAAATAAAAAACGCCAACACATGCAAAGAAAGGAAAAAGGAAAAACAGAGACTCATCAGGTTACCTGCCTAATGCACACTCCAGCTCACTTTCTCTACCAACTCTAATGCCTTTCCATGGAATAAACAATTTTTGCATTTTTTTCTATCCATTTTGCAGACAACAGGCATTTAAAAGTGAAAAGGAGCATTGAGATATAGCTCCTCTAGCATCCTAAATGAAAACAGCTGAGCAATTGCAACTGCCTCTGTTGATCCTTGCTCCCTAAACCATCAACTGAGAGGAAGAGATGCTCTATTCCTCTATCTCCTGGAGCCAAGAGTTTGGGAAGTTTGAGTGACTACCACTGAATGTGTGCAACATTTGTGTGGGGGATTTACAATAAGGTAAAAGCAAAAATTCAGGTTACAGGAGTCAGCCTTTCAAACTTGATCTGGAACCTGCTGGACTGGGCTTTTTGCCAGGGGTGTGTCTGGTTTCTGACCAGTCAAAGTGTAATTCACCATTTTTTTTGAAAACAAAATCAGAACTTTCACAAAAAATTGAGACTCCCAAGATGCTGACTTGAAAACTCATTTTTGCAGGTTAAGATGTTAGACTGAAGGCAACTGCCAATGTCTATGTAAAGAGACAGAGGAAACAGATGGATACTACCTAGTAGGATGTTGTGCAGTAAATAAGAGCTAGAAACAGCAAGGAACAAGGCACATTTATTGTACAAAAAGATGTAAAGGGGGAAAAACTCATCCTCTTGCTGCAGGCAACTGCAGTAAAATTAGTGGATGTTGCCAATTAGCCTGCTGTAATTCTAATTCTATCCTGCTCCAGAAATGAATAAACACTTTTCTGTGGTACCAGGCAAGCAGTGCATGTTTCTAACTCATCCAAGCAACACAAGGGCCACACCCATGTGGATATATGGAAGCAGAAACTAATTCATTCAACTCCCACTCAACTGACCTGGAGTTTTCCATACGGCACCCCAGTTAAATGACACATACCTTTCCAACAGGCTCCTCCTCCATCTGATACTGCATCACATTTCAATACTGATATGTGATATTCAATCACATATCAATACCTGCAGTTGGCTTCAGGTGGTCAAGGCAATCCATGTATTAATTGGTCTAAAATCAGCTCCAACAAACATTAATTTTGGGGCCATAACAGCCCACACAGACCCAACCTGCACACAACCGTGGGCCAACCACCCAAGATCAGCTACCATGGTTAAGAACTGTTCAAATGTTGAACTGTTGGGGCAAAGAATGTGTTCATTTAACACATAAATACAGGATCATTCTCTGTGGCTGAGCTGGGGAAGAGGCTGCTGGGATGTGTTAGGATGTGATGAGGTCTCTGAAGAGTTACGGGTAAAACCTCCTTGCACAGCATATTTCATATGAAGCTTGGGAAAAAAGCTGGGCAGGAAGATACTGTAAGGAACTGTCTTAGCTAGGTCCCTGGAGCTTTCTACATCTTTTCCAGTGCTAATTTCTGTGATGCTATAGTTCTGGACATCGGCAGAAGCAATTGTTGTGAGACTTAGCTTGCAAGATAAGGGAAAAAATTGCCAAGTGTTTATTCTCGGCTAATTTCTTTTCAGCAAAGCCAATCCTTTTTAAAATGGACCCAATGAATTTTAAGGAGGTTTTCTGCATGGTATCTCAAAGAAAACAAAATTTAAGGTGTTCATGGCATCTGCATGTGTTTCCATATGTGCATACATGCATCTGCCTCCCTGCACCTCTTACCCACTAATACCAAAAGTCTAAATTTGCACCTTCCCAATAAACTCAGTGGATCACAGGCCCCTGAACCACAAATTTGCTACATGCAGTTCTTTCATGCATAAAACAGATCAAGAAGAGGAAAAGAGGTCCAAATCAATCCTCTCCTTGAGGAGAAAACTGACATTTAGGCTCAACCATGTCAACCATGACCAATCCATTCAAGGCAGCAGACACTGCTGCACAGAGAAACATTTCTTTCTCTTCTCAGTTTATTTAACAACAGAAAAACTGCTGTTGCTTAATGTTTTTTCTTTTCCCTTTATCCTAACACCAAAATCTATGCATAAATAACTCTGTGTTTAGTTCCCATCCAGTTAATAGGTCTTAGTCCTTTAAAGTCCTCTGGCATTTTTTCCCAAACCTATCCCATAAACCCCAACAAATATAACCACACTGTCGTGAAATAGACTCAAAAAATTTTGTGGGTAGAAGGCCAAAGATCCTTATTCACAGCCTGGTCAAGGTTTGAAAGGGCCAGCAACACAGGTAGGGCATGTGCTCCAGCTGGCATCCTAATTTCCCAGTGGTGCCCTTGAAATAGCTATTTTGGGGACTGAGGCTCATGCAGGGAGGGTGTCAGCTATGCCAAGCCAGCAAGGTTGCTGGTAGCCCCCACGTGAAGCCCCAGTCCTGGTGCTGAGGAGCTGAATGTGCTGCTCCGACTCATGGGGGTACAGCTGATCCAGGCTATGCAAAGGCAGTCCTGAGGGCTTATCCCTGATCCTAATTGAATAAGAAGCCTTTCTTTTTGCCAAGTCCTGGCAGTGCCATCACCAGGATACAGTGAAAGTAATGAATTATCTCATCCAGTTAAGACGTTCCTGTCCTGAAGACCTCTCAGAGCCTGAGTGCACAACACACCATCAGCTCCCTACCCCGTGTGCATCCAACACCAACAGTGCTGCTTTGGAGAGGGCATTTCTAGAGAGGAGAGAGGGGGTTTTCCTGGGGTTTAGAGCTCTGCAAGTTTTATGGTGGACAAATTTTAAGCATGTTCCAACACAAGGGTTTGATTCTGTTTTGCCTTCTTCTGGAAGGGACATTTTTTACTGGACAATTTCACTTCTGTTATTCTATACTTCAAGTCCCTTTAGGAAACAAGAATAAAAGTATATTTTTGGATTTTCGCATTTGCTTAAAATTAGTTTAGTGTCTACTATATTATGAAGCCCAGTTAATTAATGTTTTCCCAGTGCTTTGCTACCCTCCTTTGAAAGTCATGTACATGGGGAATTGCCATAGATTATTGCTTTCTTTTTTCATGAAACATGAATCAACCCAGTTTTGAATCACTTTAAAAAAGCAAAGTACATGCTCAGAGATGCCTCAGCTCATCCTGGCAGTCCTGTAACCAAAGATTTCACTGGAGTTACTCCTCTCCCTTAAAGGAAATTTTTGTCATAGTCCTCTGAGTTTGTTTCCCAGCAGAAGTATGTTAAACATGACCATTCAAGAAAGGTTTTACACCAAAATAAGGATTATCAGTTCACTGTTTAATTGTACAAATTCATTTGTACAAATATTTTCCAGCTGTAAATATGATATGCCCAAAATGCTAAGGCTCAGTGATTCACCTATTAACAGAGGCCTAGGCAGAATAAAGTGCCTCTGAAAAGCTTCAGAGCAAGAGCATCATTTAATAAATGAATGCAGCAGTAGATGGATAAAAATAAAGCTTAAATTGTCCAAAGAGGGGATGCCAGTATGAAACTTGGCACAGACAATATGTATAGGATTTGCTGATGAGCCCCACATGCCTATGAGCATTGTACATTGTATTAATTAAGGAAGAATGAGTCTCTACATTCCCAGTTACAGGATACTGTGAAGAATCACCCTGGGATAACATCCAACATTCTGGAAATGAATTTGTGGTTCATTTCATGCATTTTGGGGAAAAAAAATATGAAAAAACATATTTGTGTCACAAACCTTTTGTGACAGCTGTTTCTCTGCTTTTTAGACACTAACCTGAAGAGAACAAATGGCTTATTTCATTCTTGAACTTTTAGCCATCAGCCAGAAAAGGAAGAGGGAAAGAAAGGAATGAAGAAAAAAGGTAAGGAGGAGAAATACAGAGTAGAATAAACTACTCTGTTCTGGACCAGCAAGTATAAATGTATAAATGTGTCTCCTTGCCCCCAAAATCACACTCAATTAGCTGCTGAGAGTGAGATGCTTATTGGTCCCAACACCACAAGAGGAAAAGACAAAGAAGCAGGAAACAAAAGGGATTCTGGCAGCAGACAGGTATCTAAAGAAAGGCTCTGTCTGTAGAAACAGCAAGTCTGTGTGGCTGTGATTTGTAAAACCAACAGTGACATGAGGTCAGCAGATCACCAAGCGTCTCATGACAAGACAGGTTTGCATTCAAGAGAGAAGCATCCACACAGGGAGAATGGAGAGATGAATAAAACAGACACGGTCACAGGCAGGTCTCTGCCACTGAAAGAGCAACACTGTAGCAGGAGAGACCACAGAAACCAGATCTTTTGTGGGTCCTTTACTCTAGGGTCGGCAGGTGAACAAACAATGAGGAGACAAGGCTGCCCAGGGGGCTGAGCACTAGATACACTCCCAGCTCTTCACAACAGCAGCATCCCAAAGCATCCTCATCCCCAAGGCATCACCCTGATCAAGTGAGAATGCTCAGGGCAGGATGCTGCAGTGGGAGTCATGTCAAGAAGCAAAGGTCTGTGGTCAAGCTGTAGGTAAATCAAGAGCTGCTCTTTGCTGGGTTCTTAATCTGTTGTTACAGAGGAGCAATAAATGGAAAGAGAAGTACAAGGCCAAATGAAAAGTAACACTCTGCTGGTTTTTATCCTCAAGGCAAATTCCAAAGTGCCAGCACACTGTTCAAATCTAATGATTTGTAGAAAGAAAAAAAAGAATTCTGGAGAAACTACTGCAGATCTAGAATGGCTTTAGAGAGTCACTATTACAGATTGCCTCTAAAATCAATATTGTAATGGAACATGTCTCCTTTACTCAAAGATTTTCAATCAAAACCTGAAAACCAAAAATACTGTGAGCAAAACCTAAGAATATGTCTGTACCCTTTGGCCAAAAACCTGACAGAGTTTTTGGCTTGGTTTTCTTTATTTTTTTCAATAAAAACCAGGATTTTCTCCTATGTCAAGAAACCCAGATCTACTGAAATTAGCTCTGAAGTCTACAGGTAATATTTATGATTTCCTAAGTACTTGCTGGCAGACACAGGTGAGTATGTTTCTCTCCCAAACTCCGCTACAGAACTCCTGATATTCCACTAAACATGGAAATGTGTCTACACCCCATTTTTATTGCCTTCTGCTCAATGGAGAACAATTATCTTGGAAGATAATTACAGAGCTACGATAACCACTGCTATGTCCTATTCCAATTAACTCACTACAAATATGCAAGTGAAACAGCATCACTCACTGGGTTTTCATCCTTGTTCTCCATATGATCAGCAAGACACAAGTTACTGAATCAACATTATTTAAAAGAACCTGTAGTGCAGCTAATAAGACGCTCCTTCCTGCTCTTACATTCTGATGTAGCTTCATGCTCACTGTGCTTAACAATAACAAAATTAAACTCATCTCATTCTACAGAGGAGACTCAGGGGAATGCCAGGGAATGAAAGGATGGGAGTTTCATTTTCTTCTCTTGCCGAGAATGAATTCTGCCTCATATAACTGCTGATGAATTGTCGTTTTAAGAGAGTTTGTTAATTTACAATAAGCAGAAGGCATAAAAACGGACCTCCTTATCTTTAATGGATGTTATTGAGCAACACAAATGGTTCACATTTAAATTAATGCAGAAACGTCTTGTCTGTTTTGCCATGATAAGACTGTTCTTTCTGCACAGCATGGGCTCAATTTCTTCTGTTAAATAAAACAACTGGTTTTGTTCAGCTTAATGCCAGGAAAATTTCCAAAGGTTCAGCAACTGAAGTCAGTTCAGGGAAATGAACTGGAATTTACCTGGGTCCTTCCTGATTCTTTTTGAGAAAATCTCTCTGAAGAATTTTGAGGTATCTAGTTTCAAGTAAAAATGGTCTCTGATAGTGCTGATGTGCTTGCTGAGGATAAATCCTCTATTAGATTGCAACTTCCTCCAACACAAGGATGCTTCCAGCCCCAGTTGCTGTAAAGAAACAAGAGCTGTGAAGGGGCATTTCTCAAAATCAAGTGGGACATCAGACATGAGGTCTGGGTCAAAGGGAGGATGGATCCAGAAAATGTGCTCACCCCTGATGCCTGTAGGTGTTTTGCCACTGAATGAAATAGCCATAAAATTATGTGCATAATCAAAGTATGCGAAAAGGTCATTCCTGAACCTCTCAGAATGGTAGGGATTTTAAAAAAATTCACAAATGTTTATCTTTCAGTCAGCTGAAAACAAGAGGGATTCTCCCCCACACTGAGAATTCACCCATTCTCCCAGAAACAGAGAGATTAGTATGATATAGAACAAAGGTCAAAACCTAACCCGAATTCCCCACAAAAAAAAAAACTAAAAGTGGGAGACTATTCCTTGCTAGCCAGAATGCACAAAATATGATGCTACTTTCAGCCTGGCAGCCTGGCTTTTGATTAGCTTTGCCAAGCTATGACAGTATGGGAGATCCCCATATGCCTCAGAGGGATGCATTATTCAATATATTAATTAGAGGGCTGGCTTTCATCAATGCTTCCTACAAAGTATCACAAAGAATTACTCTGGGACTGTTCCTGCCAGGCAGGAATTAATTTGTGTCTGAGTTCACGTGCATCAGGAGAGCCAGGAGGAAGTCAGGCCAGGGAGACTACATGAGTCAGCAGCACAGCATTTCAGCTTCCAACACTGGCCCTTGGAACACAGTGATGGGGCTTGGACGTACTTGTATTGATGGGGTTTGACCTTATTTGTTGCCTTCTTGCACAAGAAGAACACAGTCCCTCCCACCATGTGCTCTTCAGACAGACACAGCACTGGGGCTCACACCAGGGACCAACACAAATTGGGAGAAATATTCCACAAACTCTTCTTAAAGCATTCCTGGTCTTTATTACAAGTGGTTTGTCTAGTCTGCTTCAGTCTCAGACACTCATTCAAAGAGAGTGTGGGGAAGGTGGGGGTTGTAAAATTGTCCAAGATTAGCAACAGGAGAGGTAAGAGAAGAGACTGGCCCCTGGGAGATAAAGAAACCTGACAGATGAGAGACTGAAGCAAAAGGCTTTTTGATGGCTGAAAGCACTAACTGCAGTGCAATAGGTGACATACGGTGGTAGGCATTAGGCTTAAACCAAATGAGCAGGAATATTTCAGCCCTTACTGTTTGAGGCCTTAAGGCAAAAAAAAAAAATAACTGCCAGCCACAGAACATCAAAGACATAAATGGGGCAAACATCACAAATTGTACTAAAATCACAACGAATCACAAATTCTAAAAGCACGAAAGTATTTATGTAAGGACATCCACAGTTACATTAGTGGAGAGGGATAATCCTTCCTTCTGCAAGATATGTTGTGTTTCTCAAGCAAAAAGAGGTTAGAGAGAAAAAAAGTGGTTAGAAAGAAAAGTCCTTCAAAGACAGCTTATTCCAAAATTGCCCTTCCAGAGGATATACCCTTCATTGAAAGAACTCTTTCTTGCTGTGATAGCAGCCAGAATTACAGAGGTGCATATGTATTGTGACACTTTATCATGTGGCACCTTACTTAGGGTTCACTTATTAAGTAGTTCATGGGTTTTAAAGGAGTATTTAAAGTATTTAGAATTGTTTCCCTTCATAATCACAAAATCCTTGTAGCCAGAATGTTTTTAGTATGTTTTTCTTTTCTTTTTTTCCTCCTTAAAAGAGCTTTGAGCCTAGAGAGCCTGATTAGCATGACATCCACAGGACTTTTTTAAAAAGTCAAACACTTATTTTCCTAGGAAAGCAGGCAGTGAGGAGAGGAGCCCCACACAATAGTAAAGCATCCATCAGCTACAACTTAGAGCTTATATTCATAGTACAAGAGATTAGTTCTAACAATTTCCTTTGTAAGACAAAGTCATCAGTCAGCATAAACATACACCAAACCCCCAAATATCTTTGGGTTTAGTCCCAGGTAAACTAGAAAATAGTCTGCAATACTTCTCCAGTATTGTACTATGGGTTTTTTCCACCTTCTACAAAGATGCTTTCCCAGATCCAACTATTTCTGTCAATCTTTCATAAATTTGTTCAAAAAGAACATGGACTGTGCTCAGAAAGAGGAATAGTAGTCTGAACATTACACTGACCATAGGCACTAATGGAACTCGTGGGGTCTGTGCAGTGTCTATAAAACAGTCCTACAGCATTTCCCAGAGACAGAAAGTGAAGGATCTTCCTGTTCTTAGGGTTATTTAGGTTTTTACACTTTTACATATCCATAAAATCTATCACAATGTCCCTGGAAGAGCACTTACTAATCTGTAGTTCAAAACCAGGATAGGATTATTTTTAGGAAGAAATGCCACACACTTTGTTTCAGACTGCACTCTTTCCCTGCTTTTTTTTTTTAATCATATATTGCAGAATGAAGTTTCATTCAAATTTTAAGAGTACTTAAAAAGACCATCCAAAAGCTGCCAAACATTTCACTGTATTCTTTCCTTTATTTTGAGAGAAACATTTTGATAATGCTGCCATGAATTCTAAAGTACCTTTATTGACTTGAAACTTTTTCAACAAAAATAAACACTATTTCAGCCAATAAAAGAGTACCTATCTCTATATCCAGGTTCCATTTATATCTCTGTCACTGAGTTACCATGTAATCACAAGTTAGTCACCCACAACCTAACATTTGGAAACGCTAAATATCTATAGTGCTGATGGCATTAATTGTAGGCACACAAAATGAAATAAAATACTTAGCCTCACAGTTTCACTTTGCCCCTTTTTAAGTGAAAGGGAAAATAAAATCAGGTTTATCATCACCATGGTGTTGTGGTCTTTAATTAACTGAAGTGACCTTGCAAGGAAATCTTCCAATATATGGCAAGAATTTATGAGCAAGTCTAATCTCTCCTGAACTCTTATTACAGAGCTTGAGGCTAGAGTTTGAAAATGTTGTCCTCAGCTTAATACAGGTCATGGTCATGGTGGCCTGAGTAACACATCCAGATTTATGTTAGCTTGACTCTCCAGATGAAAAGCTTTCCTTGGGGTTCCTGCCCACGGGGCATGGGAAGCACGTCCCTTACCAGAGCCAAATGAGTCATTAGCCCAAGGGAGGCTGCACTAATTGGCACTGGGTACACGCCTTGGTGATGCTCGTAGGTGTCATCCACAGATGCCAAACTGGAGTCATCCCTTTTATCCATACCTCCATGTATGGTATGGTTTTAATTCTGAAAAACTCCCATGTAGGATTATTTAAGAGTCAATTTGACATTTACAAGGCTATGTTTTCTTCACACCAAACTTGGCTGTAAAAAACTGGGCGATGTTTCCCCAGCACTGTGCAATGACACCATCTGGCAGTTAATGATTAGTGGGATTTCCAGAAGAGGCAGGCACATATTTGACTAACCATCTCTCTGCTGACAAACTAGGCAAGTAAAGGTAATGTCAGCTGTATCCAAAGGTCACTACTGGAACTGCTGCTGAAACAGTCTGCGTGGACCAAAACTGGCACCGGAATTGGGAAATATCAGTGCTGTCACAACGATGAAGAAATGAAAACAGACACAAACATCTGTGTGAAGGGAGATACAAACCCAGATAATAATCTTTAGGAACACTGAGGTAAACCCCTTAACTTCTGCCATGTTACTCTCAGATATCCAAACTAACCTCCACTATAGTCATCCTGAAATTCCAGCTGCAAACAAAAGTACACTGGCTGATACATTTTATCATCTTTTCCTATCCAACATCACGAAAAAGACTGAAAACCTAACCCTTGAAAGACAAAATTTGTTGTCTCATTCCTCAAACAACTGTGACAGAAAACCTTTAACTCCAAAGCATAACCTAAGTTAGTGGACACACAGCCTCTTTCCTTCTTTCAGTGAAAGTGTTCCCTTCTCAAAATTTTTAAGCCTCAGAGATCAAAGTGAGTGTGACTGGCATTCATAAGTGTAAAAAAACCACACTGACTTCAGGGCTCCAAGTATCCCCAGAGGTATCAGAAATGCTCTGCAGATTTCCCTCTGTCTTCCATGAAAATGGGTATTCCCCACTTTCCTGCTCCCAGCCTTTGAGAGAATCACCCACGGTCCCAGAGAGCATGAGTAGAAAAATACATGAGAGAAGGGAAATGTCTAGCTGTAACAGGCAAGAAAAACCCAAACCAAATCCACACCCCCCCCACCCCCCAAAAAAAGAAGAAAACAACCAAAAAAACAACAACAACAAAAATTCCAAAATGGTTCCACATCCACCACTTGATAGTGATGATGGAAGGCAGGGAAAAGGAATATATCCTCCAAAAAAGAAAAGCCTGGGGACCTGGGGAGACCCTAAGAAAGGGTGTCAGTGTCCAAAGGAATATAGTGCTGTCCTCTGCTCAGGCTGGTGATCCTCCATGTGCTCATGTCTGCCATCAAACATAAGCAGGGCCTCCAAAGACAGATGCACAGAGGATATTCACAGCTGTTTAGCTGATTGGACAGAAAACACAGGTCCCCTTGAGAAACTCTGTATTTTAAAGAATTAAGGCATACGATGATAAAAGGATCTCATATGCCACTAAAGCATCTTTTTATTCTCTTGTACCCTCTAGTGCTCTTAATCTACTGCTGTAGCAGTTCATATTACTATATTTGACTACTTGACCCACGACAGTCATCAATGTGCTCTCCCATCCCAGTCTCACCTGGAGGGTAACAAGGCACAGTCAGCTGGAGTCACCCAAGCTGGCAGGGAAAAGCTGTGGTTCACCAAAGTGTTTGGTGAATGCTCCAGTAACCAAACTGTCCTGCCCACCTGCTTATTCCCGCTGTGCTGCTGCAGGAAAAGGCAGAGGTAGTAAAAAAACCTTAAGGACAATTCAAGTCCTACGAATTTTTATCAGAAGAGCAACAGTATTTAGTCAGCAGAACACACCATGTGTTTTACAGGCGAGGAAGCTTCCCCGGCATTTCCACGGTACAAAATACAGGCTTTATTTTTTTACATCCTCCACATGGCAGCACAGGTGTCTAAGTTGCAGTGATACAAAATGAACAGGGCCCAGGGGGAGCTGCAGAAATGTGTTCTGAAAGAAGAGAACATTGAGTAGGTTTTTAACAAACTTTGGACCCATGCTGGTACCAGTTATGTTGAGTGATCTTGGAATTTCTGTATCACATTAGCGTAAACTCCCTATTTCCAGTCTTACAAGATCCAAAGTTATTAAAATCTGAGGCCAAGGCACATGGGAGCCAAATCTGGATGCCTGTACACACATCAAGTAATGCATTCTGTTCAAGCTCTGCCACTGCCATCAGTGAGCGTAGTTAACAAATGAACCACTACTACCAAAGTAGAGAACTCAAATCCTAGGGGTTTTTGTAACTATGAGTGGCCCAGGGGTGAATCTCAGCTCATGTACAAACTTTGAGCAGGCTCAGGAACTGATGAGAGATGTCCCATGAACAGCTGGACATGTGACATCCATACAGAATGAGAACACAAAACTACAAACCAGTGAAAACCAGTGAGTAGCACCAACAACTATGACTAAGGAAAGGAGCTGAAAGCAAGAGCCAGGATACAATGCCACAAGTCAGGATTAGAGCTTAGGGCTTTGTTTTTGACCAGAGGAGAGTTATTACAGATGCTGTCTGCTAGAGCTACACCAAAAAATGCACAGAGTTGTGTGTGTCCATGACTAACAGAGAGGTTGTGCTTACTCTGCTGAGGGAAAATTCACATCCCAGCCTCACAAGCTCTGAAGCAATCCTGATTCTCCTGGCCTTAAGGTCTCTATGTGTGAGGTCTCTCAGGGAAGGTATAATTATTCAGAAAGACCTCAGAGAGAAAAAAAAGACCTCTCCTTGTCAGGTTGACTGATCACATGAACTGGGTGAAGTTTATAGTCTTCACAAGCCCATTCAAAGCAGCCTGAGAGATGAAAGTCATGTTTTGAAGGCAAACACATTCAGTAAAGCCTGCCCCAGATAAAGCCAGCTGCATTCCAATCAGGTGGAGACTGTCCCACTTCATGAACAAGGCTTACCTGAGCCTCTGCTAACGAACAATGCAGAGCAGCAGAAAAGAGCAGCTTACCTCATTTTGGCACCTCCCTATCATTGCCATTTCAAACCTCATGAAGTTTTAATTCAGAGGTTCAGTAATGTAGTATTTGATAGACTGATGACACTGACAGTGACAGGCTGGTGACGTGGAAAGGCAAGTTTGCCACAGGCAAGCTGAGAGCTGCAGTCAGCACACCCGAGGGAATGGACTGCATCCAGAGAGAGACTGACAGAGCTGAGAGGTGGTCTGTGTGAACTCGTGGCTCCAGGAGAACTTACAGCACCTTCCCATAGCTAAAGAGAAGCAGTTTTTACAAGAACATGTAGTAACAGGGCAAGAGGGGTGGCTTTCAATTTAAAGATGGTAGGTTCAGAACAGATAATGGGAAGAAGTTTTTTATTGTGACATTGATGAGACAGTTGAACAGGTTGCCCAGAGAAGTTGCAGATGTCCCTTTCCTGGAAGTGCTCAAGGCCAGGCTGGATGGAGCTTTCAGCAACCTGGTCTAATGGAAGGAGCCCTTGGCCCTGGCAGGGAAGTTGGAATTAGATGATCTTTAGGGTCTTTTCCAACCTATACTATTCTATGATTCTGTGAGCTTCACAGAGTAGTGGCTTACATCCCTTTGAAACTTACACCTATATCTCTCTCTTTCGTAGCACAACAAAAAGAAATCAGCAAATTTCTGAGGCTAAAATGTTCTTTTTTGCTTTTTTTTCTGTACAGATCTTACAAGCCAGAGCTTGCAAGCCATCACAGTTTGCAGCTTTAAAAGGAAAGAAAGGAAAAAGAGAAATAAATAAGCTCAGGAGAGTTATGTTCCACAATTTCAATATCTCTGATCCCTGCACTATGGATTGTTTCAAATCCCTCCCACTCTGGGAAAAACCTAATTCACTCTCTTGGGAAGCTGATTCTCCATAGGACTCCGCTGTTTCTGAGTGGAATAAAGATTTCTAAGTCTATGTCTTAGGAGTTTTAACTATAGAAGACTTGTACATTTCCTAAGAGAAAAAGGCACCTGAAACAGAGACATCAGGTAATGCAGTGCTAAAAAACAGTGTTCAAACTGTGCAGCCAAAAGACAATGAAAAATGAGGTAGACTGTGGAAAACAATACACATTTGGGTGTCAAATGGACAAACAGGCAATTTCCATTAACTATTATTATATGAAAGCAGAAAAAAAGGAACAGCATCACAACTTGTCCTTTAAAAAGAGGTTCTGCTTTGTTCCCAAGTCAGCTTAGCCTTTGCACTTTATCCTCCAAGAAAGCCTTTCCCCTAAGCTCACTTGTGTTATTTGAAGG
>WAAE01023853.1:0-21478 GCA_013400495.1 Nicator chloris
TTTGTGTGTGTGTAGTTCTTCAAGGATCCAGTCTTCTGTAAGCAAGGCTAGAGGACGCTGCTGCTCAGAAAACAACTTCTGGATCCTTCATTAGAAGACATTTTGTCATATATAATGCATTTGCTCATATATTCTGTTATCTCGTTCAGGAGAAAGTATGAGTTTTAAACTGTCTTGTACTGAATGGTTCTTTTTGCCTATCACTAAGCAGAAGGGAAATACCTGTCCAGTGATCTTGGCGTTTGTATATCCAAGGAAGGGCCTAGTTTTTATCCAGAGCTCAGGATTCCACTTGTGATCGCATACAGGAATTTTAAATTGAAACTCACAACACTTACCAGCTTAGACAGGACTTAATTCATCAACATGAAGTCTTCATGCTGTCAAATGTGGTTGCATTACCTTTCAAACACATGCCTCTGGAAATGAATCTTGAAATAGTAGTCATTCATATAAACAAACCTGAGGAGTTTCACTTCTTTTAAGCACAATTTTATACAACTGTATATTAGGTTCTGTTTCACTAGAACATCACTACTCTTAAATTCTTTTACCTCTTCAAAGAGTTTGGGATTAGTTTAGTTACAACATTAGTATAAAAAAATCTTTCATAATGTCATTGAAACGATACTCATACCTTTCGTGGCAGAAGACACATGTTCTTAACTACTTACAGCAAAGTTGTTTAAAACTTACTTAATCTTTTTAATCACTTTATCTTTTTTCTGATATCCTTTGTAATCAGAAACTGCCTAAGTACATAATGCTTGTGTGATGAATTTCAATCTAACTTTATATGGTAGAGCTCTTCAGAATGTATAGCTAATTTTTTTTCTCAATTTTTTACTGTGCTAATGACTTTGGAATTTAAAGGTCACTGTAAAGCACAATATGTTGGCTGAAGGAGCCCATGCAATTTTAATAGTGCTTAGCAGGCTGGTGAAAAGAGCAGTCTTTAACAGTATGCATGTTCTGTGGGAATTACTGCTTTATGATGTGCAGACATTGAAGGAAGAATGCCAGTGGACTGGAAAGTTGTTACAGCTTAATGATATCCTGCAGTTTGATAAATGCCAAGGCAAACCAACCATGCTCATTTTCAACCTAGGATAAATTGATTTTGTGATAATTTCTTACATGATTAAATAATGTCTTATGTCAAGATGATTATTTTCTCCTGCTCTTCATGTAACAGCTTGTCTGTGGAAACTTCTCCTTTTCAGTGCACTTTTCTTTTGCCCTGAGAAGTTTATGCACCATGAGCAGGTATATAGCAATGAAATGTAATTAAAAATTTGTTGTCTGTGTGGATGGGTTTTTGTTTTCATCTTCCCCCTCCCCACCTCCTTGCCTCTATGCCATCAATTAAATCCAGCATTAACCAGCCTCCAAATAACAAGATATTTAAGGGAGTGGGTTGTTTGGGTTTTTAGGAGATATTCTCAGGACATCCAGAGATCAGCATTCTGCCATTGGTTGTGGGTATAAGCTTAAGCCTAAAGCAGAGCATTAAGATTTGTTTAGATATTTCAGGAAAGAATGCACATTGCAAATGTCAACATATTGTAATGCAGAAGTAAAATGAAAATTGCCTAGAGAATGTTAATTGCTTAGAAGTTGTGGCGCATGGAAAATAGGCTTAGAAATTATTACTTTCTTGTTTTAATAATTTAATGTTAACCATAAAACTGCCCAAACCAATATAGTTTTCTCTTCCCTCTAATTTCATTGCATCTTTTTTCTTCCTTTTTCTTGCAGAATAATAGAATATATTGTTTGATATGGACTATGAGTGTTCAGTCTATCTTCAGCTTTTAATGAAGTATCTTTGCAGGGAAGATAAATAACTTAAAAGAAATTAAATCCTCCATTTTTGAGGTGACATGCTTTGAAGTTTTTTTTTTTGATGTGTGCATGTGATCTTTCCAACAAGCTGAATTTGACCTAATTCAACTTAATTTGTCAATTTAGAGGTTTAGAGCACTCCTGCCCACCCTGATTAAAACAAGTACAGCATTGTCTGTTTGACTGCGAGTTCCCCATGAGTGCTGCCTTTTGAAGATACCTAGTTTGTTCTGTTGAAGTATTTCACATAAACTGAAATTGTATTGGTAGTGCTTTGGGTGTGTTAAATAGAAATTCAGCTGAGGTAACCAGCGTTGATAGGTTAAGCAGTGGCAAACTCTAACTGAACTATGTCTTTAGTGGTATATGGAAGGGTTTCCTCTTAACTTAGTCATCCAGCACTGTGCTACAGCAGGCAAAAGCAGTTTGCTTTGCTCTCTCTAGTTTTTTTTTTGTTTACTTTTTTGTGCTGACATGTTGAATAGTGTTTTCTTGTTGGAAAGAGATGATGAAAGTTGGTCATAGAATTAAATTATTTGGGTTGGAAGGTACCTTTACCTAGTACCAACCCTGCTGGCAGGAGCACTTTCCACTAGACCAGGTTGCTCAGTGCCCCATCCAACCTGGCTTGAATGAGCCCATAGCATTGGTAAGTCACCAAGTACCAGCTCTTCTGTAGTGCTATGTACTGAAAAAATAGAATCATTACATGATTCAAAATGCAAATGCAGTAAGGGCACAACATGTCTCCTGCCAAGTGCATTGAGGAAACAATTAAATTGATCTCTTAAATTCTGTTTTGTTCTTCCCATTTCCTTTTTTTTACAGAAAGTTCCCATTTTGTATTTTCTGTAGTGCTGGAATTAGGCAAAGAGTAGGTTTTGGAAAGGCTACAGTACACATCACTGATGTCTGTCTGGTTCTCCTTTCTAGGGTTTTATTTTCTTTTTGTCTTTCTGTTTCCCATATGTCTTTTTCCAACCTACATGTGTCATTTGGCTCATTTAAATAAATATACAGGAAAAAAATACAATTCAGTGGAAATCCACTATAAACTCCAGAGTTTAATATAGTGGAATTGTAGTGAATCTTGTAATTTAAAAGAAAGAAGACATTAGAGTAACAGATCTACAGATAACTTATGTGGATTCAACTTCCTTTCTTCCTAGTATTTCCTGTGATTACTGATTTTGAGATATGACCAGGAATTAAGTGTAGTGCTTTGGGTGTACTGCAAATGGACATGGTTTATAACTGGATAGAGCTGGTGCTGTTGGACAGTCTGAAATAGTTCTGTATCAGAACACAACTTCTGTCTTCCTGCTTTTGTTAAGTAAACTGTGTGAATATCTATAATGGAAACTTTACAAGATCTGTCAGGGAATGGGAGAATTTCGTATTTACAAACTCAAGCTGGCTGAAACTGCCGTCCACTTGGGAGCAAATAGTGAAGGGTTTTACAAATACCTACTGAGGGAAGAGAAAAATATGTGAGAATTCTTGTGCTTTATTTTGGAATTTTAATGCCCAGACTTGTCTTCCTCTGAAATAAATAATTTAACTTTATGAACATCAACAAAAGGAACTTAATGCTTTTTGCAGATTCTAGTACTAAAATAACAATTCTTCAGCAAAAGATTTCTTTTATAAGCAGCATTATTTCAACCAGTAACTTTCATAAGCTTTAGATTGCTATGCCAATTTCCATTAGTGCACCGTGTATGCATTAAATATATCAAAACAAGTGGAGTGTACCTATGCCAGGTGTGATGGCACTGCCTAGAGTAACACAGTATTGGCAGCAATATTTTTACTTTGGTCACAGTGTGGATAGGGCAACTGGTTTGGTTTTCAAGAAAATTCTAAGACTCCACTTTAAAATCAGTTTTAGTTTCGTGCTCAGTTAGTATTTGTACCTCAGCCATAAGTTGTAATAGCCTTCTGTCTGGATTGTCTGCTGTGTTTGAAAAAATACTGCATTTTTTGAACAATGTTTCTTCTTCATTCTCTTCATTTCCTTTGGCAAAGTAATACTGAATTTAATCAGAAACTGTACTTGGCTGATTGTGTCAGAGCTTTGTGCGGATTTAAATTATTCAGTCTGTAGTAAAACTTGCCTGAGTTATTTTCAGGTAAATATCTGATTAATTCGAAATTCCCTGTGGATTTCTGTAGCCCAGAGTCCCATCTGTTTTGAAATAAATACATTTAAGAAAAAATTCTATGCTTCAATGGATTTTTCAGACAAGGACTGAAGCAAGTCCTTATAAATAGCAGAGTTCATAAACCGTGGGTAAGAGTCTCTGTGCATTAAGGTATAAATTTGAAGCTGTGCATCATCAAAGGTGTGTTGTGAGGGTTCCAGCATATTTCGGTTAATAACTTCTCTTACTCTGGAGTCCAGACTGACCTGCATATTAAAATAGAAAGTCATGTAAATAATAGTGGTGAATAGTACAGGTGGGGTCTTAGTTTTGTTTTATTGGTTGAAAAAGACATCTTTTTTAAGCATTTCAGCTGGTGTCCTCCAAGACTGTAAAAATTGCTGAATATACTTATGCAAAAAATGATTCTGTTAAAATTTGAATGGAGTATTATCTTGAGTATGGTACCTCACTGAGGTACCTTATTTGAAGAAGGCCCATTATTACTGAGACCCATGGGTTATTTCCAGACAAACCTCCTGCTCTGTAGTAGAGAGCATTTATAATTTTTTGTGACAGTTCATTTCCTGGAGAGTTAGTGCTATTGTAAAGAGACTGAATTTGGAGTAAAAGTATGACGCAGGCAGACAGTGTAACCTGGGAAGCTGTTGCTTAATCAAATTGCTGTTAAAAAGCAGAGTCAATTGATGTGAACCACAGGTAGGGCTATATAATGATTCCATACAATGTACAGTAATGTAATTTTTCTTTTCTGCAAGTCTCTAGTGTCTGTAGAGGGATATTAGTATTGCAGGAACAGACTGGGTAGATTTAAACAGCATTTTCATAAGTACGTAAGTATAGCTGGCACAAAAAAAAAATAAATTGCAAATTTGCAAGGATGTTGGAGGGTTTAAAATTCCAGCCGGCTTGGCAGGATTATATTCAAACTGTACTAAGGTGTCTTTGAAACTGGACATATTTGCTAACAGCAAAGTGACAAGTAATCTTGAAAATTTTGGGGAACTCGTGTTTGTTCTATGCCATATTTTGTCAGCTGCTCTTTGAGAAATTTGTGCTTTGAAAATAACACTTGATTTGTGGTTACTGTGCTTTTGGAGAGATGCATACACCCCCTTCCAAGTGTAACGAAAAAAGGAACTGATTTGTCCAACAAATCAAATTTGAGTTGAGCAAGGATAACGTGATCAGCCATATATTTGTGCCTCAAACTAAAAATTCCACATCAGCATGCCAGGGTAGCATAGGAAGAGCTTCCTTAAAACCATCTCACCACAATAATAGGTGCCTTCTTCCTCTAAATATCTACTTGATGGCCGTGGAATGGGATGGGGGGGGAGTTCTACCTGAGCATTGCTGTAGCTTTAAACACATGTTAGGACTAACTGTGCAAAGAAACATCAAAGCATGTAATAGGGAAAGCAATATACCTCTTTTGGAGAAAGGATAGAAATATAATCTTCATAAATTAGTCTTGCTTTTTCTTCAATGACACTTTTGTTGGATTCTTGTTTTAGTTCCTCACAGGCCATCCAGAAAAGCATGTTTTCCTCGCTGAATTCTGTTCGTAGAAATTCACGAAAAGCATTTCTGCCAGCTGGAGTAAGCATCAACTTGTCAAATGATTGAGCCCAGGCATTTACTTCTTCGAGAGTGGGAGCAGGGCTTAAGGAGGAAGAAGAGCAAAAGAAGAGAGAAATGAATGATTGTTACTCAAGCTGTTTGCAGCTGGCAGGAGGCATCTGCCATCACAATGGGACAAAATTGTAAGGTTCATGGTGTTCTGATTCCTCACTGGAACTACCCAAGTGCAAACTCTTGTAAACACATTTATAAGATGTTTTTTGAGAGTGTTCTTATCAAAAGCTCTGATGCAGGTGATTGCCTCTGCTTTGATGCAGAAATTGCAGTTTACTGCTCAGAATAATTGCAAAAAAGAAGTACCTGTGCGAGAGCTAGACATTTTTTTGTATCTGTAATATTCCTTCTTAAATTATGGTTAAAAAATTGAATGACAATATGTATAAAGAAGCAATGATTCAAACACTCTGAAAAGTACCCACCTGTATGTTACCATTTTACAGGTCCTTCTACCTGTTTGAGCATTTCTGAAGAAACTGTTGCATGACTTTGGGAGGATCTAAGCTCCACATTATTATTTTTGTAAGGCTGAGCACTGCTGGTTAAGCTCATCGCATACTTGCTGGGTGGGAACAGGATGTATTTTTAAATTATTTCAGGAAAAAGGGAGACAATTCATAGTGCTGGTTTTAATTTGCCATGAGAGTGGAGATGTGCTTATGTGCTGCATATAAATGAAGTAAAATATTATAGATCAGACCTTTGGTTCATTAGAAGGTTAAAAAAAAACAGGCGACTTGCAAATTGAGTGTAAATGACAAGTAGATGATAGTTATTTTCATGTTTCAGGTAAATCATTGCAATTACTTAGTATGGTTTGTTGGGTTTGTTTCATTTTAGCTTGACAGAACACTTAATAAAGACCATACCTTTCCTCACAGTTGGGAATACCCTCTGCTTGGAGTTCATGAGATGTTCTCCTTGCTCTCTCTTCTTCTTGATTTCTAACAGTAAGACTACAAAGTAGCAAACAAAGTTTTAGTCAACTTTACAGAGAAAAAGGCTGAACATACTCCAGACATTTTTCCCTCTATACAAAAAAAAAAAAAAATTTCTAAAAGGACAGAAGATAATGATAGGCATATTACCCATTGTTACATTCTGACCTTAAATTTACAATTGTATAAACCTTGAGTGTAGCTGAATGCTGTTTAATATTCTATAATAAAGATTTTCTACAGAAGGAGCATAGTTCCATAAAATATCTCAAGTTGAAGGGACCCATTAGGATTGTCAAGTCCAGTTCTATGTATATACACAACTGTGTATATACATGGGTAGGGGATATATATGTATACATGCATACCCATTGTCACATACCAAATCTATTCTCCACTCATTTTTGTAGTGTGTATGCTCAGTGCAATGCTTTTACTTAAGTTGGACCTGATGCACTGGTTTTATGTGAGTTAGATTTCAAAGTAGGTGAGTTTGGATTTGTTTGTTTGCATTTTTTTCTCCTCAGCTGTGATGAGGGCTAAGACTCTGGTTTGGAGTGGTGATACCGTGTTACAGGAAAGCCAGAGTTCAGAAGCAGGACACAAGATTTAAGTGAGCTAAAGACTTCTGTATGTGATATTGGAAGGGTAAGCATCTTTCAGAGTTCAGATGTAGATACAGCCAGATTGTGTGGTGATTGATTGCATCTTAGAAAATTGCTAATTCATGTGTCAAAATATAAGGTCTGGGGCACAAAGAGCAGATCTATCATTGCTGAATATAATTTTGAGTATGTCTGAAGGGAAACACTTGTTTGTAGCCTTACAAAAACAAAGTTTGCTGCAACCACTAGTGATCACTGACAGTTTTTGTTGTTCTGTGGAAGGGTAGCTGTCAACTCCTGCTTCTTTCATCAAATGTTAGTTAAGATAGCTCTAGTTTTTAAAAATTTCTTTTGTAGTTGTAGATTATTCATTTTCATTTGAAGCTGGATTTGAAAATACAAATTTTTTTTTAGGGAGTAGGGACTACATTCCAGTTCATCCAGGCTATGGTAGTTTAGTGAAAAATGCATGTGCATACACACATGCAGTCATATAATCTGTAAAGCTGCTTAAAATGTGTCAAGAAGAAAAGGTCCCAGTGAATAACCTGTTATTTATATGAAACAGGCCCTCCAGCTGCTATAACTTCTAGGGAAATATCAAACTTAATTTCTTCATTACCTTTCCTTCATGCTAATGTTCTAAGTTTTGCTGCCTCAATCCCTAAGAATCTCATTTATCTCTAGGAAGATTTTTTTTTGTTAAACCAGTGGATTTTTCTGCCTGTTTTGCATTCTAAACGCTTGGCCAAGTGTTATTTGCAGCCTTATTATTTACTGGGCATCTCCTTCTCTGTCTTTGTCTACTGTTAGTCCATAACCTGCAGAGACCTGCTTTTCTCTTTGCCACAGCAGTCCATCTGTTGAAGACATAAGAAAGCTTTTGTATTGCTAAGATGGAAAGCAGATACTGCAAACACCTTTTCAGCAACATCTGAACCATATATTCAAACCAATGAACTATCTCAACTTACTTTTTCAGAAAAAAAAAAAAAAAGAAAAAAAGTAAGTAGTAATGGTAGTTCTTTATTCTGTTAGGTTATATGGGCCTCAAACCTTTACTACCCTTTTTACCAGTGGTTCTGGCCTTTTTTGAGTATGTAGAGTGATATGTATTCCTCACACACAGGAAGTGATACTCTTGTCAGAGCTATTTTTGGATTGAAGGGAACCAACAGATCCAATAGAAAGGAATAGAGTCTTCATAGGATAATGCACAGAAAAGAAAAAAGACCAAAGAAATAACAAAAACGTCCCTAAGAGAATATGCCATGCTTCAGAAAATTACTTACAGGCAGGCTCTTTCCCTAGAAATGCACAAGGAAACAATAAAGAGACTAGTGCAATACTGGATCCTCTCGGGATCTGGAAGAGTAACGGGCTGGAGGCTTGGGTTTGACTGTAGGAATGAACACAGGCTCTGAGCATCCAGCTGAGAGACTCATTTCAGTTCATTCTAAATCTACTATTAAGAATATGCTGAATATTGGATGTTCAGCAGCTCAGCTGCATGACTCATGGAGACTGTTATTTTTATTCCTATTCATAATTTTTCTGTTCCAAGAGCTTAGGCTATTTTGAGGAAATGGGCTATGAATGGAGAATATAAATAGCTTAATTACGGTTTGTTTTGCATTTCTTGCTACTAGAAAACAATTGTTTAAAAAAATCAGAAATTATTTTAAAGCTGAAACAAGCTGCTCTGTTTCTGAGCCTGTATTGGTTTCCCAGATGATTCTGAAATGCAAATAGGAATTTTAAGCATCATGAAATGTGGGTAGTTTCACAAACCCTGTTGAGTAAATTGCTGTCTTTGAATTCTTTAAATAGTCAGATGCACAGAAATTAGCATCCTGGAAAATATCAGGTAAAATCATGGAAAAAATAAGCACTTTATAAACAATTTAAAAGGTAAAATGCAAATTTTATAAACCATGACTTAGTGGATAAATGTGTCTTATTTTTTCCTTTAATGAAAAACCATTTTTTTGTAATGCAGCTCTGGACTGAGCCACTTGCAATTGCACTGGACAGCTGTTGAAATGGCATTGGAATTTGTATGGGATGCTTTGACATAGATGCAATAGGTAGCAAACTGATGCTGTACAGTCAGAGCATTAATGTCTCTCTAAATTCTACTTTAATTTGCCTCTAATCACCTGCTGAAAAGCTTGGTATGATCAGAGCCAGAGTTCTTGGCATCTCACAAAAACTCCCAAACCTCCAAGCAGCATTTTGTCCTTGCAAAATAGTCACTATTTACATTAGGGAGGGCAGAATTTTGTGTGTCTTGGCTTCTGATGAGCTAAGTACCAACAGCAAGGAAATGATCGCTCTACTCTTCCTTGCCTTCTAACGTTGTTCTCCAAAGCATTTGCCACAAGGTGCTATTGGAAAACAACATTAGTGGAATAGATTCCTAGCCCAGGTTGTAAGGTTATTTATCACCACTTCCCATCACCTCAGTGCCAGGTTTGCTTGCTCTGAAGTGTTTATGTGGTGGATAGTGAATTTCTAAGAAGCATTGCACTTGCTGTCAGTGTTTTGGCTGAAATCTATGGCTGTTGAAGACTTTTTGTTTATTTGAATACAAGTTCTACTCTCACCCATTAAGTAACACTTGGCCCTAAACAGATACAGGGCTTTTGCGTATGCGAAGATTTACTTCACTTTAGAATGAAATCACTTGCATCTGGAGGAGCTGGTAAGAAAGTGAAGGTGAACACATTGTTAATTTAAGAAACCAAGTGATTCCTTCTCTTTTGCTTCGATTGATAAATTTTCTTCCTTAACAGAAATGGAACTTTTGTAATGTGAGTTTTTCTGATTTTTTTCTGCTTAGCTCCTCATCTTCAGCAAATACCCACAATGTTGAAGGTTTCTGGTCCAAATGATTATCTTCATACAAGTTGCAGGTGCTATGATTGGCAGTACTAATTAATGACAATCGATCCAGTTACCTTCAGGGGACAAGAAGAGTGATGGTTATTAATTTTCTGACCTGCAAATCCTTCCACCTTCTCCTAACTCCATTTAACACCTTTAGTGCTGCTTGTCAAGGCCCAAATCTAAATCAAAAGCTGTGACATATTCTGGTATTGCTTCAGTTTTTAGTAGGAGTCTGGTGAAGCTCAATGCTGAGGAGACCCTGTCCAGCACAAAACAGACATTACACAAAATCGATGAAAAAAGAGCAGTAGAGATACTGTACAGATATTTCTTTTAAAATCTGTTATTTCAATGGCAGGGGAAAAAAAGAGTACAGTGGAGTAGAGGGTTGTGTCTAGTAGTAGAGCACAGCTATCTCTTTGTGTCCCAGATCTGCAGAATTATACAAGTGTTTTCTTTGGCTTATGTTGTCCTATGCAGGAGCTATGTGTTCTTTCCCTGCTATTCTGTTTCCTAGAGGCTTGAATGAGAGGGGTTACCATGAGCAGCTGCAGCAACAGCACCAACAAAAGCAGCAGGCATTGGACCCTCGATTTCCTGTGCTGAGCTGAGCCTGTGCAGCACCTGGGGTCTCCGGGGTCGTAGCCATCTGCCGTTTGCGTATCTCCGTCCTCTCTGATCCCATGGGCTGCAAGCAACAAAGGGAGGGGGAAGTAAGAAACATCTCTTTTTTCCTTTTTTGTTTGCTTTAAAAGTCTTAACCAGAAGTGCTGAAGGCCACAGCCTCCAAGGAACTGAAAAGCTACATCACTGATTTTCCCCCATGGAAGTTCTTAGATGTTGAATCCTTTGGAAGATTCACTCTTAAGTGCTGTGATGGAAGGCAAAGGGCTAATGAATTCCTCACCTGCATGGTAATACAACGAGAAGGGAGTGGTGATGCAGAGAACAAAAGGTACAGGTGAGGGGTCTTGGAGAGTTAGAGCTCTTGGCACAGAGGTATATAAGCCTAGGAGCTGAAAAGGCTTCCCTGAGGTTTTGACTTCAAGGCAATCCTTAAGAAAATGGTACAGAATAGAAGTAGTTAGGGCCTCTTATTTTCTTTTCTTTCACCTTATCAGCCAATGCACAGGCTTTGTGATGCTTGAGTGACACACCTAGACACCTGACCTCTCCTGAAAAGCTGGCCTTTGGTGATTATTGAGGATGTCTCAAACCTGCTGGTTCCCTTTGTAGCAAAGGAGGAAGGGCCAGCGCTCATTTCTCTATTGAAGGTCTGACTGCCACAGTTTTTGAAAACATTTTTCTCAGTGCTTCTGTGAAGATGAGGAGGAAACACAAAACTAGATTATAATAATTACATGGTTTATACTGAGTCCTCCAACTGAAGACAGCATGAAACAGTTTTTGGTTGATGCACTGTTGTAGGAAGCCTTTCTGGAGACTTGTCTTGGGTTGCAATATGTAACCAAAAATGCATATTCTATTTCACCTGTTGAAGGGTTTTTTTTTTTTTCTCTCTATCTCTTGGGGGAAGGGGTGGGTGCCTTTTGTTAATGGGCCAACTGATAACAACCAGGAGAGGCAGGGTTGCCTTATCTCTTCCACCACCCTGCCTCCGGGGAGATATCATCTGTGAATGGCCCATTAAGGCTCACTGCACCACTGGTAGAATTAAATCATCCCGTTGTGAGATGCTCCACCCAGCGTGGGGATGCCAAGCATTTCTACCTGCATAAATACCCCATATTCAGAACACAGAATTGGGTTTTCTCCCTGGGACTCCCAGTGAAGACTGGATCCATCTTGCCACCATGGGACTCTTCTACAGGATAACTTTCTACTCCAACGGAGCCACATCTGTTACTCCAGGAAGACTCATTTTAGACTGCTTCCAACACCCTGACCAAACAGGGTGTCAGGTCGTATTCTGACTCTATCAGTGTTCCTAGCATTATTTTGTTGTTGTTTGCTTGTTTTTTTCTTGTACTATTGCCTTTGTATTTTGTAATATTCCTAGTAAAAGACTGGTATTCCTATATCTTTGCCTGAAAGCCCCCCTCAATTTCAAAATTATAGTAATTCGTAGGGAGGGAGGGGTTTTACATTCTCTATTCCAAGGGTAGCTCTAGCAGATACCTGTCTTTCAAACCTAGACAAGGCTGCATTTTGCAGATTGTGCAGATAAGTGGTGTTAATGAAATGACAAGTCCCCTTGAAGTCCCTGTTCATTTCTGACCTATCTCTGAGCTTCACATTTGCTCTACAGGTATTGCTTGTTATGCTGAAAGTTTTGCCATATGTAAGTGACAGATGTCTTTGAGAGATGAAATGCTAGCTTGTACAAAGATGAGTATGGCTTTTTTCATTTTATTTGTATTTGATTTTTGCATACATAGCTAGTCATCCTCCTGTGTCACGAGATCCTTTTGTGTGTAGGTTTGTTTCAGGTTGCTAAACCTTCTTTTGAGGCCATGACAATTGTAGGGGAATTAAAATCAGCTGCTACTAATTTTGAGTTCTTTTTTGAATCTATAATATCAGACTTGAATCTAATTACATAAATACTTGGGGATTAAAAGTTGCTTTCCTTTCTAAAGATGTTCATCCAGGTTTAGGAAATGCTGTTGTTTTAACTTGAGGGGGAATGTGCAGATGGTGTCATGGACTCAACAGAAGTATCAGGAGAAGAAAGAATGTTATTTTAGCAGAGTGCAGCATTACATTTTACAGCACTATGGCCACTGTGTTGGGGTTTTTTTTGTTGTTTTTGTTTGTTTGTTTGTGGGGGTTTTGTTGTTGTTGTTGTTGTTGTTTTTTTAAATGTTGAATTTATTTCTGTCTTGTAGAGTTTAATAGTTTTTGTATTTGTGAGAACCACCCACTCTCCCAAGAGACAAATGCATGACATGGTAGCAGAAGATGCACCTGTGTAGCAGGAGGAATAAAATACAGGAACAACAACATAGATAGAAACTATAACCCATTTTGAAACTCTGAAAGCCCAATCTGACAAGCAATGCCTAAATTACCAGAAATAGAAAATCAGGAAAAGAACATAGCTTCCAACTGCTCTTCCCCAACCTTTCTGGTTTCAAAATGTGGAAGGGTACCTGAAATGTAGAATGCATTTGTAGAGTCAGATTTCTTTCTGTCAGCTTCAGATTCACATGAATGAAATGAATAAGTATTCATTTCCTTCCAGATACCTCCTTAAAATGGAGCATTTTCATATTTCAGTTAGAAAGTGATAACATATAAAACATTTTTGGAAAGATCGTATATCTAACAACATTTTGGGCTGCTTTGGACAGTAAGCAATTATTATTGATTAGAAAAATGTAACTTGGATTCAGACACATTCTTGCCTAATATATATGTATATAGCCTAATACATTCACTCTTACTTCTGAGATATTTTATGTTCACATATTCATGTGTCTAATTCATATTAATGAGTTAGCCTGGGCTAAATACAATCCAGGGTCCATGTTATAGGATGGCAAGGTAGAGAGCTGAGCAGTGGTGCAGGTCATTACAGAGTTGCAGAAAGTCCTTTGGTGCACATAAGTATTAAGTCCCATAGGGCAAAACTGTGTCAGGCTGGTCAGGTTCACAGAACAAGCAATAAGTGATCTATCTCAGCACTGTTTACCTAACTTCAGAAGAGCTTATTTTATGCCTATAGGTATCTTTCTGCTGCTTCTCATATATCCAGAATTTCACTCTGAGACATGGAAGTTTTCCGTGACACTTCACTACATCTTGCTGTGACCACCAGAGCTGTGTAATGAGCCTTGCCAGGCAGTTGTTGGTTTAAGTTGTGCTGTGTGCAGGAATAGGTAGTAGATTTATCCATTACTCCAGTGAATATTATTTGTAGAAATTAACAAAATTCCTTGCTTCTTTATAGTACAGCCCACATTGGCAATTTAAGCAATTGCTTGATTGATTTGTGGATCTGTGGGAATTGAGGTGGTTATTATTTTGCCTTCAGTAGACTTCAGGCTCCTTTGGGGCAAAAAGGGAGAGGGTGTTTTTAGACCTTGTAGTGAAAAGGTCTTCTAGTCATGTAATTTTACAGTTGTTAATTTGGGACATTAGATTTCCAGACCTCTCTGAAGGTGCTATGGGAATGAAAAAATTGTATGAGAACCCTCCGTACTGGATGTTCTCTGCACTTTGAGAACTGGAGTCTGCCTTCTCTGTCCACCATCTGGAGCAGCAATGTGCCTTGTTTGAAAATGGGTTAGAGAAGAAAACAGAGGATTAGAAAACTGGAGATAGACTGCTGTCCTGTACCTGTTTTCTGAGGAATCCCAAAATACTTTTAGGCTGCTGATGGAATGAGACCTTTAACCAAAGGACTTCAACCCCTACCATCTCATGCTCTGTTTGTACTCAGACTGGGTACGTTTTTACCCCATTGCTGGGTATAACATGAATAGTTGATAAGGTTTCATTTTGCTAATAATGAGTCACTGTGAGGAATCAAATCCTTGAATGGGACAGTCAGTGTCTAGAGGGCAAGAGGGGGTTCTGTTGCACAGGTCCTCGTCGTGGTGTTGGCTGGACCACGTGAGGCCCTGGGACCTGCATTACTGCTCAGATCCTACACATAGCTATCTCATGTGCCTTGGGACTGCTCCAGCACATGCATGATCCATCCCTGGTGATTGTCTGGAGCCACAAAACATCTTCTGTCTCCCTAAATTGTGTACATGAATCTATCCTGCATGATCATTTTTGCATCTGCAGGAAGTTTCTTCTGACTATGGACAAGTGATTGGCCACTTACAAGTCTCCTCTGACTGCCTGCAGTCTGTCCAGAATTGGGTTGATTTTGTAGCTTTGGAGTTTCTGGATATCCTCCACCCTGGATATTAGTCAGTACACTGGAACATAAAGAAACTTGTCTAGGCACAGTGGGTCCTGCCTGGAGGAATACACAGAACCATCCAAATTCCACATGGAGAGTGCCAATTGGTCAAATACTTAAATGAGAATGGAGAGTAGAAGTTGAAGTCATCAGCTTGTCTCCAGTTGGTTCATTTATTCAAGTCAGTCTAATGTAGCATCTCTGCAGATACCTAGATGCAGAGTTTCTGGATCTCCCAAGGAAAGAGATGTCCTTATCTATGTTTGATAACAAAAAACTTAGTCCATTATAAAATTGCCCCTAAAGAGCAATGAAACAAAAATAGAGGAAAATTAATGGCACATGTTCTTGCTTCTTATCCCCCTAGATAGCATCTGTGAATCACATAAAAAAGTATGTGCTCATATTATTGAATGCTAATAAATAATTTTTTAAAAGTCCAAGGATTTAAGCAAGCATCTGAGATGCTACTTTTGACGATAGTGGCAAAACCACTTATATGCCTTAAGAGTAATGTTGAGGTGGTGAGATAAGAATGTCTGTCATACTTTTTCCACTCCAGAGCACACCTATCTGACATTCAGATCGTGAAGCATTTCTCCATGTAACCTTATAAACATGAAAGAGTGTAAAGGTCAGGAGCGAAAATTATTTTCCTGGTTGAAAACACCTCAGGTGATATTTGGCTTAGTTGTAACATTTATAGTATTTGCTAATTTCTCAGCAGAAAGGTGGGCTACCAAGAAAATAGCATTCCCAAAGGAGGAATATTTAAAATCTAACCCATAAATGTAAATTTAAAAAATGAAACAAAACCTCAACTAAATTAAAAAAAAAATCCCCAAACCCAGGAATAAGCAGAAGATTGTAGACAAAACTTTATACTTTTATCCCCACTTTATGCTAAAACACAATGACATTTTTTCAGCTCAGAGTGCAAAGATTCTATTCCTTAAACTTAATTACTGAGATGTAATATTTCCTCCTTGTACACATTACAGTCAGGCAGGTGTGCAAGCCTTTAGCTTGTCCTCAGAGCTGATCTGCATGGCCACAACATGAAGCTTTCCCAGTAACTGCACAGCCTGGGAAGCCCTGTGCTGGAACACTAGCTGACACTCACATGGAGTGAGGGCACAGATGTGGATCATATAGTCCAGTTATTTTTCAGTAAATACTTCAGGCCTGATCCAAACTCCACTAAAGCAATGAAAGCCACCTTTTGGTGTCAGCAAGCTTTAGGTGAGGTTATGTAACTCTCACAGTTGCTGCTTTGACTTTGGATCCTCCCAGTAATGATAACCAGTGAGTTGGAAGAGATTCTGTTCTTATCTACTAATGTTGTAAGAGGCTTGCAACTGGGGTCAAGTTCCAAATAAATCTCTAAATCTATTTTTTTAACATTTCAGATATATTTGGGGCTGCAACAAACTCCTACTGAAGCCTGTGGCAGTTCACTGTCAACTGAAATAGGAACAGGAAACTTGATGCTCGTGCTTCTTCCTTTTCATTGACAAATGTGACAAGCAGGCTGTGCTATTTTAGACAGAGAAGAATTCTAATATATGTTAATGAACTCGCCCACACATATGCACATGCTTTAGGCATAGTTGTCAGATTGCCCACTTAGTAGGTTAAGAGCAAGAGCTCCTCGAAAGTTATCTTGTATTATTGGTGATTTGGCATATTGTAGCGGGGTGGCTGAAATGG
This sequence comes from Nicator chloris, assembly GCA_013400495.1. Classification (NCBI taxonomy): domain Eukaryota; kingdom Metazoa; phylum Chordata; class Aves; order Passeriformes; family Pycnonotidae; genus Nicator; species Nicator chloris. The sequence goes on from WAAE01023853.1 coordinate 16,673, forward strand.
TTGAGAGTTTGTGACTGCAAGACAGTGGTTAGCAGAAAGGAGACTGGCAGCATATGGAATAAACCAGCTTTTTATGCCACTGTGTGCCCAAGTCTGTTAAAAGCTTCAGTGGATAAAGTTGCAAGTGAAAGTGTTATCCTGTAACTAACAACTGTGGGACACTTTCATGTTAAATGTCCAGAAACTGAGTACCTTTGCTTGTTTTACTTAATTTATTTTTCCAGAGGAGCCAAGTTCATCTATCCAGCTTAAAGCATTGCTTTACATTTCAAAATGAATGGCTGAAAGGGTATCACATTGTGCAGGTAACAGGTAATTGTGCCTTGATCATGTCACCTGTAACAAGTATTTTTCTAGCAATGCTTAGATGTCTTCTGTTCCTTTTTCTTTGGTATTCAGTTCTGCCCAGTTGGCCACCACATGAGGCCACTCTGCAAAAACTTCCTGCACTAAAGTCTGTCTCTGAGTAAAATCTCACTCTCCTGTTAGAAACCTAGTTATTTGGGGCTTCACTGGGATTTTTGTGTGGGTTGGTTTACTTGGTTTTTAGAGAGATGTCCTATATCTCCTCTGGATAAAGAATTTCTTTAGTTTGGATTTTATCACAAGAGACTTCACTGAAAATATTACTCTAACATGTAATTAGCAGGGTCACTGTCATTATTTCTCCTGTAATAAGGGAAAGACATGAAAGAATTCTTTACCAGTTGCATAGAAAAAGCAACAAAAGCAACCTGTTGTTTCTGTTCAGCTGATTATGTAGATGTTATGACAGTGGAGCAGTATTAATGTAAGTATGGATATAACTTCATCCCATGCAGAGTCCTTCACAAACTAGGTCACTGCAAACTGCAATTAAGTTAAATGAGTGTCAGGATCTTCTCTGCACAGCACAAGCTGTCAGCATCCCTTGTCTTGTCTTCTGTAGCAGCTGGGGAGGGCCTCAGTGGATGTATGTCAGTCACACTGACTGATCAGCTCTCTTGGAAGAAAAACCAGCATAAAACCCCACAGGCTTCTCTAGTGCTGGGATTTTTACCACTGCCTCAGCCCTGCTTTTGCTGGCTCTGATGTCAGAGAAAGTACCTACTTCTGGTTATTTTTAGACAGCCTGTTTTAAGAAACAATAACATTTAAAAATATCATTCATCCTAATATTTTACAAACCTCCTTACTATGCAGTGAAACTGGTGCCTGTAGCAGTTTACTCTGCTCACTCGCATTATCTCCTCCTGAGCACTTGGTTGCATTGTGCTTAATTATGAATGGCCTCCAAAAAGCCCGTTTTACTGTACTATGGAGTGACTCATATCACACAGAAGCTCTGACAACTCGCACTGGGTACTGGAGGCACATGGCGCTGTATTAGTCAGTGACTCATTTCACATTGTACTCGGTGCTGAGATCTGACTCACACTGAACGGTGTGAGAAGCTGACTGACATTGTACTGGTCTGAAAGCTGGTTTGAATCGGAATGACTCACCCTGGAGTTCATTAAGCGGTGATTCACACAGTTTCCTATTGATTCCGACTGTCGCGATTCACTTCGGATTGTACTACGCTGGCACCTGGCTGTTCTGCAGGGCAGGCACTGCGATAGCAACCCTCTGCCTGGTGAGCTCGGCTGTAGTGCCAGCCGGCAGTGTCAGCCAGGAAGAGTAGTACCAGAGTCAATTTAATGCTGAAGGAAGGTCAGAATTTGGCTTGGCACACATTCACTTTGGCCATGACACTTTCTGGGCTCCTTTGCTTCACCTGGCTTTGACAAGTTTTGAAAACAGCCAGTCAGGACTAATGAACCTCTAGCTAAGAATCCTCTTACTTCTGAATGCTAGAAGATCTCCAGAGTATTTCCGAGACTTGCTGTCTCCTTTTTCACTTTTCTTAGTGACAAAATCATGGGATGAATTTCTGTGAGTGACTGAGTACTCAGAGTTGCTGATATGCTTCAAGTTCATCAACATTTGACCTGAGCTCCAAGAGACACAGGCACCCTACAGCCTGAAAACTCCTTCCTGGTACTTTAAACTCAGTCCTCAGTCATCACTACTCACTCTGAAACATGTTCACTGTTCTAATAAAGGGGTAGAGAGGTGTGTAACACCTTAAGTGATGCTTCCATAATTAAATATTTGGGATCCAGAGTAAAGATATCAAAGTAAAGATATTGTGTGTGCACTTGATGTGAGGAGTAGATAAAAAAATAAAGGGGAAATAAGGTAACTGTTGTCTCACCTTTGAGCATTTTATAAAACATAGTGCTACTTTTACATTCAGTTGGCTCTGAGTTTAGAGAGACACTCCTAATTTTAACATTACGTTCCTAATTTTAGGAGCCACAACTAGAAATCTCCTAGTGGATAATGATTCCGGTGTTCCATTTAGTCAAACTGGTGTTTACTGGTCCTGTAATACAGCAGTGGTGTAGCTACCTGCACAGCCCATAGCCCTGCAGAGCACTGGATTCGATGCTGACATTCTGCTTGTGCAACAGAGGTACAAGGAGACCCCTTGCCATTACATCATAGCGACAAGTGCCATATGAAAAGTAATCATTTTACGTTTTTCAGCAACAAAAATGAAATAATGGAACGGTTGCATCAAGTAAATTACACTCCTATTAAATTACTGTAGGTTCTTACTGGAGTGTACAAGGATAATCTTATTTCACTTTCTGTATTTGTGTCCAGTTTTCATTACCTGCTTTTTCTTACCCACTGACATTACCTAATGACAGAGCTCAGGAAGAGCTCTTTCTCTTCTCTAAGGATGCTTGATGAGGCAGGCTGGTACTGGAAGACTCTCTGTGGAAGCACTCGCCTGTTGCAGCTTATCTCTCTAACTTGGCAGGTGAGCCCCGGGCTCCGAGAACAGACGCACCGCGGGACCCCCTTCACGGCGGGGACACGGATGCTGTCTCATTTTCGGCCGCTCTCCTGAGACGAGGCAGAAGGGCCCCTGAGAGCGTGGAGGGGGCCGAGCCGAGTTGTTACCTGCGCTAGGGCCAGGGAGGTGGCGCGGCCCGGGGTGCGATCCCGCCCCAGGGAGGGATCCTGACCCCGCTCCCGGAGCCGAGGTCAGCCGGGTACTACCCGGGATCTGCGCTGGGAGCCCATGGGGAGGGAGGTGCAGTGAGAGCCGGAGCGCCGGGCGCTCCCGGCTGGCAGCTCCCGACACTCCGGGAGACCGGGGAAAACGCCTTTTACGCTGAGTCCCCACCGTTCCTCCCGGGGAGGGCGGCAACAGCTGCTGTCTCGCCCTGGCCGGGGGGGCCACCGCCGGCAGCGCCGCCCGTCCCATCCCGTCCCGTCCCGCTGCACCCGGGGTGGCTCCAGCTGCGACACGGGGGTCGCGGCTGCCAGCGATGACCCCGCGCCTGCCTGGAGCTCGGGATGCGGTGCCCGGCTGCCGCCGAGCGGGACCGAGCGCTACTTACGGTGTCGGCGGCGGGGCCCGGCTGGGCGTCCTCGCACGCTTCCCCTCCGGTCCCGGCGGGCTGGGCGACCGGGAACGGCGGCTCGCCTGCCCCACGCATGCGCCCGGCCCCCGCGGGCTCGTCTCACGGCGCGGCCGCGGGTGGGTTCGCCCGCCGTGGCTGGAGCCGGAGGGAGCGAGGCCGGCAGCCCGCGCTCCCCGCCCCGGCACGGCCCGACGGCTGGCGCCGGGTCGCCCCTGGCGAGAAGAACACCGGGGGCTGCTACGGTTCAGGGCCGGTTTGCAAGGGGATTAAACGCAGCAGCGCCCGCTCCGCGGCGGCGGATCGGGGAGGGGGGAGCCATGGGACAGGCGCCGCAGGGAGAAATGCTGGAGAGACCGGCGTGCGAGTGGAGAGTGTGTGTGTGCGTGTGTGTGTGTGTGCACTGATGGGAGGGAGTGGGAAGGGCTTGGAGAGGCGGCGGTGCCGCCGTGGGGCTCGGTGCTGGTACTTCAGTGTTCACAGATGCCCTAGAGGAGAGCCGGGCTTGTCAACCTGGAGCTGGAACATGCTCGCATTTTAAATAACTGCGTGTTAAGATACGCGTCCTCCCTCCCCTAGCCGCCTCCTGCTTTCCAGCAGCGCAGGGCTCGCCGCCGCCGCCGGGCTCTCCCGGGCTCGCTCTCCGGTTCAGCGGGGCAGGTGTGACACGGCTGCGGTAGCCGCGCAGCGCGGCTCCGTGCAAGGTGTGCGCCGGTGGCCGCCCGGCTGGGCGCTCATCCCGCTCCTCAGAGGCGCCCTTAGGAACATCGCCACGTTCAGGGGATTCTCCCACCGATAATGATCAGCCGCCTCCACCCCTCGGGGAGCCGTGTGCAGGGACAAGGGTTAACGGGACAACTGCGTCTTGCTAGTACCTCCGCCGTTCCCGGGCAGACCGACACTGTCTTCCCGTGAAACCAAGACTGATCCGGTGCGTGAACGCTCTGCGCGTTCCCGGTTCCCGGAGCTGGACAAAACACTGCCGTCGGGGCTGTTCCCTTCCCGCCCGCGCACCGGGTGCGGAGCAGAGCGGCCGCAGGAGCCGCCTTGCTGGAGCCAGCGGACCCGGGGGAGCTGGGGATGGCAGATGGGACCAGCGGGCTTCGCTGTGGCGCCCGGGGGCTTTGCTCGCCCTGCGCTCCCGAGACTCCCACGCCGGTGCCGGCTGAGGGCACGTGGGCGGACAGCGGCTTCCTTGGTGCGGGGACTGGGAGGAGGAGAAGGAAGGGATGGTCGCGACCCCAGGAGCGGTACTCACGGCGCCGGGAGGCTCGGGGGCAGCACGGGGCTGCGGCGGCGCGGCTCCGTGGCACGCCGGGCATCTCCGGCGCTCCGGGGGGAGGCGGCT
>WAAE01023853.1:22199-69756 GCA_013400495.1 Nicator chloris
GGGGCGGGGGCCGGCGGCGGCTCAGCCCAGCGGCCCCGCAGCAGGGCGGCGAGCGGGCAGCGGGCGGGGGCCCCGCTCCCGACCAGCAGCGCCGCCAAGCCCGCGGGACAGAAGCGGGGCTCCGGGGCGTCTCGACGGGGCGCCGAGACGAAGCGCGGGCAAGGCCGGCGGGCAGGGAGCTGCGGCCGCAGGAAGGGACTGGAGAGCAGAGCTGACAGCGAGGCGAGGGGCCTGGCAGGCCTCGGAGTCTGCGGCGAGCGGGGAAGGTGTGGGAGCGGAGGGACGGGGCGGGAAGAGAGAGAGAGAAAGAGAGAAACACAAAGTGAGCATCACCGAGGGCGCAGGCCGGGGCCCAGCACACCCAGCTGAGCCCCACAGTGCTAAGATGAGGGTTGGAGTGGTGGCAGCCGTGAAACCACACCCCGCTGCTCTCGCACCCCCCCTTGCCCCCATGCACACTCCATCTTTTTAACTTTTCTATGCCGATCCTTCAAGTGAGGGCTGGAGGACAGCTCCCGTACCCAGCCAGCGCCCATTGGGGTTCGGGGCTGGCCACAGTGCCAGAGGAGCACGGGGGCGAATTTGGCCACTTACAATCTACACCAAAAGAGTACTCCCCAAAAAATCCCCACCCGAAAAGCCAACCGCAGACGACGGACGGAGCTGCGGCGGCGGCGGGGAGCGGAACAGAGCCGTTGCTGCCTGGACCTGTCCAGGGTCCTGAACCTGCCCGCCGTGGCCGGGTAGCTCGGCGGGCCCGCGGTGACCTGCGGCACCAGGGTAGCGTGACCTTGCCCTTCCTTGCGGAGTGCCATTGTCCTGCAGAGAAGGAGCCACCTTGGTGGAGCATGGGCCCTGAGCAGGAATGGACAAAATCACCGCACTGCTTGCCTTTTCTCTAGCAATGTTTTCTACCTGTTTTTGGGGGGAAGGTTTCATTATTTCATCAAGGTTTAGCCCATCCCAAAACATTGTCCCTATTTCTGGTCTACAACCAGACATCAAAGAGACAGAGAGGAACTGAAGGCTACACAGGGTGAAGGAAGCTCTTCCCACAGTGACAGTGCTGCCCTCGAAGGCCAAAGGCACTACTACAGCAATGGGAGAACACAGCTGTGATGCCATTGATGCCAGGGAAGGTGCTTGTTAGAGCTGAAACCAGTGTGGAAAGCTGCCATTCCCACACAGAAGGAGAGCTTGCTGTTGCTTAGCAGCAGAGAGTTCCCCTAGGTCTGTTTGGAGAAGTGAACTACGGCAGAACCTGGACAATGTTCCCAGGAGAGCAGAAAAAATAGGTTGATTCCCACCCCACAGCCCCACTCAGTATTCTTCCTGCCCGGTGGCAAGGAGCCCTTTTGCAAATCTCTTCCCTTTTGGTTGTGGCAGAAAGCATAGAACTGATGTTGAACAGATTTCTGTGCCAAACTACAATTGCCAAGGCCCAGATAGGACCTATGGAGATATAGGTTTGACAAGTAGGATTAAATGACACTGCCTCACTCCTTGGCAGAGAAAAGGGAACAAAGTCTCAGTAAGTGTACTGAGGTGGTTGTTTATGTGGCTTAAGACCAAGCTCAAAACATCTCTTAACACCGCTGGCCTTTGAATTCAGCTGTTGGTCACTCTACATTTCCCAGACTGGTGAGTACATGTGACTCCCCTAAGGCCTCTCTAGACTACAATCCCAGGTGGCATCCTAAATCTTAGCAGGAATGCTTGATCAAGGTCAGGTTTAAAATGCTGGCAGAGTGTAACCCCTTTAGAAGATATGTTCTTGCTCCATCATCTTTTCCATTTGTCTCAGGAGAGTCATGATCTGTTGTTCCTGCCCATGGCAGAGGGTTTGGAATGAGATGATCTTTAAGATCCCTTCCAACCCAAACCATTCTATAGCTCTAGCTCACACCTCATTCAAGAAGGCTATATTTTCTTTTCAAAATTCATGACGCATAGTGATGGTGGGTAGTATTTTATAAAAATATGGTATTTATGCTCCCTAGCATAAATGGTGTTAGATAAACAAAGCCACCTAAGCTAACTATCTTCCAGTGACTGGGGTTTGTAGGCAACTCTGTCTTGCTCTGTAGGCAGGAACTTCTGCATCACTGCATGTGTACACAACCACATCCTGAAACAGCTGAATGGTGTGGAGGAATAAAGTCCTCACAAAATTGTTAACGTAGTCATCTTCTCCTCCTTTCTCTCTGAATGATGGATGCTGGCTGATGTCCGGCTGCATGAGACAGAACTGCATAAACAAGGGCTTGGACTTTGACTAAATGGGGTTTAGAGTTGAGAGAGCTGAGAGACACAGACTGGACCGCTTTCTCTCTCTAAAGGAATGTGAGCATGCATTTCTCATGCATGAAAGAAAATTCCCTCAGTCATCAGAGGAGCTTGCTCTGCATGTGTCTCTGTGACCTTACTCTTGGTCCCCTCTACTGCTCTGCTCTCTTCAGGTTAATTCAACTTCACTGGGACAGAGAGAGACCAAAATGTCAATCTAGCAAGGCATGGGAGTATTTGACCTTGCACGTATTTCAGTTTCAAAAAATAAGTTAGGGAAAATTGAGAGCTTACATGTGAGCTGTGCATTTCATATAATTATCCCATATAGTGGCACCTTTTTTCTGTAATATGCAAGGCAAGTAATAAATCAGGAGATCTAGTTTCAATATTGATATTATCTACCAGTATATCAGGCATTAGAAAACTCACCTCCACCCTTTACCTGACTGTCTTGAATATTTCACATTAGACTCATAAGCTCTTGACAAACTTCTGGGAGGAAATTTTATCCATCATGCAGTAGGTTTTTTTATTCTAAATCAGAAAGGGATGGCTTTATGTGAGGGTACCTTTGCTATTTCATATTGTCTCTTTGGATGTTTCTTAGACTCCATCCTCCCTCTTTCTGCAAACTTGTTCAGTTAACGTGTTTTCCTAATTTTGCTTTTGTGGAAATGAAGAAATCTGTTGTTGTTCTTACTAATTTTATTTTTTAGAGAAAACTTGTATGGCACCTTTTTCTTTTTTCTTTTTGATTTGTTCTCACTATTCAGAACAAGTGATAAGAAAGATAATACAGAACATGTATCTGTATTTTAATAACATTACAGTGTTATTAAATGTTATTCCAACATTCCTGCAGTCACACATCATTGGGTGACATAATGGATGTGTCTGCTCTTTTGGGGCCTGTTTGCCTTTAAGGCGTGAGGGATGATTGTTGATCTCATACCTGAACTTTGCTCCTTGCTCAAGGACAGGTCATACACATTTGTATGGCAGCTTTTGAGTTCTAGCCAATTTCAGTGTTTCTTGCTCCCTTAAATTGTTAAAAAGAGAGTTTCTAGACCACTGAACAGTGCTGATTCATGGTGAATTAGGGAGCAATTCAAAGAGAGAGTAAGAAGCCATTTTTTAGCTTTTTCATTGACATTAAAGTACACTTGCTACAAATCATTTTGAAGACTGATAGGCTTTTCTGGGAAAGAAGATATTTTCAGAAGGAGAATGAGTTTCCAGGGACTTGAGCTGAACTTCAATTTTCTTTATGTATCAGCAGTATTCTAGTATTTGCTTCTCTTACCCCTTAATACAAACTAAAAATGTAAAAGGAATAATAAAAGATGCATTTAAATAGCCATATTTTGAAGTGAACATAATACCAGTGATATTATGGGAAGCAGCTTTGCTGAACTTCTAAGTATTTGTATTTTTTCAAGATCAGTTTCTTACAGATGTAAATAACTTTTCTTTATGGATCTACGAGTAGTTGGTTCCAAGTTGGAAATATAGGTTCAGTGTTGATGGGAGGAAGAATAAACTGGTGTCTTCAAACATGTAAGACCATAGAGTAGCATGGTCCCACAGAGCATTAACTAAGGTGTCCCATGTGCAGGGATGCCTGTTAGTGTTTAATTTTTCATCAACATTGATAGTGGTGTGTTAATTAATCAGTAGAATTTATTTTGTGTAAGCCAAAGTGTGAAAGTCCCACCATCATGTCATTCATGCAGTCACAGGGTGTCTCTTAGCTTTTTGCTGGAGGATTAGGGTTCCTCAAGATCTGATGCTAAAATCTGTGATTGCATTACATTAGGGCTTGAAACATTATCAGAATGGTTAGCCCTGATTTAGATCTCAGTGCAGGCAGGATTTTGTGCAGTTGGTGGCTCTGCTTAGTGCTTTGATAATTATTTCATCACTGTAAGGTAATTTTCTAGGGTGATGTATTTTCTCAGGGTTGTCCATTTCCATATGTATGTTCTGACAAACCCCTTAGCTTCAGTATTTATATCAGTCAGTGTCTGCTCCAAAGCTGCAGGAAGCCTCCGCTGTCTCCACTCACAACTGTTTCTTTTCCACTCCTACATATCATATCTTTATTACTTGTAAGGCAGAGGAAACTTAAAGAGAAATAACATTTGAGACGGAATTAAACACTGGAGATATTTTCTCCAGTAATAGCACTGAATGCCGAGTTTCAGTGTGTCAGAGTCAGCTCAGGGATGGTTCTACTCCCCATTCTGGCCCAGTCCAGCTGATGGGTGCAGGCTCTGTGGGGTTTGTGAGCCCTTGGACAGTGCTCAGTGGCACAACTCGTGCTTAAAATGCTTGGTGATGAAGAGTTTCTGGCAGATTTACAGACTACACAGAAAGGTGGTGGCTTGGGCACAGAAGGTCTAATTAGAAACTGCCATGTGACACACACAAAAAATGAAATCTTTGTTGAAGTGCAAATGCACTAAGAAACTCTCATTGATTTAATTTTTCATGTTTGGCAAATTGAATCTTCACTCTATTCTCTGATCCCCTCACTTGATGTATGATGTTTTAAATAATGAGGTTAGCATACATCTCCAATCCTATCCTCTATTTTTTCCCCCCATAAACCTTTAAATTATTTGGAATAATTGAAAATCCTTACAGGTCAGGCTTGATTTAAACAGAAAAATCTTTTCCATGACAACCATGTTCTGTTAATGTATGTGCCAGGGACATGATAGACCCTGCGGTAAATCTCTGATCAAAATGTTGATCAGAAAAAGATTCACTTCTACATACAAAAATTCTGAGTTTCCAGACGATGAAGAAGCTCAGGGATGTTCATTACAAGCTTCCAGAAGGTGTCACTCTGCACCTACAGTTTGAATGGGGAACCTCAACACGTAAGGACTAGTGCCAAAGCACTATTCCTCCTTGTCCTATTAGGGCTCCTCTATCCATATGGAAATTAAGTGATCAACTGGAGAACAATATTTCTCTTTTTTCACGGTAGGAAAAGTAAAAATATCTTCACAGTATCACTGTCACTCAAGAGTGACCTGCAGAAGTATCCCTGATGTTCTGGGTCACACACAGCCTAATTATTACACAGGATCTTTACCACACGTGCTTGCAAGGTAATAAATGTAGTTAAATTAAAGAAGAAATCAAAACTGCCATGAATGCAATTTTTAGGTCTTATAGAGCAGTTTGTAGTTACGTTCCAGAGCTGATTCAGACAGGAAGATTAACGGGGCAATTTGCAACCAGTGTTCCTGAACGGATCAAGGTTTCAGAGCCTGTGAGTAGTTCAAAGTGGGTCCAAAAGCCTGGTTGCACAATGTGGCTGCACAGTAACATTTCAGCTTGCCAAGATTCCTGAGGAAGACACTCTGGTTTCTGCCATTAATTTTCATCAGGTTTTGGACCTTATAAAATATGGATCAATTGGAAAATTATGCAGCCATGTTAAAAGCCTGATGAGAGAAAATACCATTCACTCATAGGACTGGTGGTGGAGAACATGAAAGGAGAAATACACTACAATTCCTGTGAAAAAGAAGAACAAAAGAATAAAGACCAGGCAATGGGAGACTGCTGAAGAGTGTGAGGTTAAAGGGCAGTATCAATGAGAACGCTGCAGGCTGGTGCTGCATGAAGAGAAAACTGTATTTGTCTCGTTGCAAACTAGATTGAGCTGGTGACCGGGAGTATTTATCCAGCATCTTAAAAAGACATGAATAGTGATGAGAGGAAAAGGAGCTGATTTGATAAGAATGACAGTGAGGAGAAGGTGTGAACATATTTAGAAAAAGGGAAAACTTCAGGTGTTATCTATCCCAGTGTACTGATTTGTCAGCAGTACCAAACAAATACTGTTTTAAAGAGGTCAGATTATCTCTGTTATGTAAAAGTGAGTATCCCTGTGGAAGTGAGCAGAAAGGCTTGGAGTTTCCTTGAAGAGTCTCTTACAAACATTTATTTCAGAGATGCCTTATGTGATTTTGCCCTATAGGAGTATCTGCCTAGATTAGAGAGACTGTAATTACAGCCCAAGTCACTGGCTGAATGCCATGCTTGCTTTAGGCTTGAAGCAGCATAACAAATGGTATCAGTTCCCAAGTCTCCCTTGACACCGCAGATACTGAGTTATAAGTTAAAGACAGAGGATCTCAAGTAGCGAAAGAAATAAAGAAACAAACAAAAACCTCCAAACAAACAAAAACCCAACAAACAAGCCAATAAAAACAACAACAAAAAACCCCAAGGAAAAAACAATTCAGAGTTACCGAGCTTTTGGGGGAGGCACTTGATGTGTTCCTGTGAAACCACATTTCTCCTGTTTGAGGTACAGAGAGACTGACCCTCCATTCTGCAGGCTGGGCTTTTCCTCTGGCTACTCCAGGGCTGTCTATCATGTTTCCCTGCACTGCACTTCACTCTGGATTCTACAATTGTCCCAAAGGAGGGCGAATGGCACTCCAGATGGATAGAATTTTGGACATGCCTATTTTTGTTTCCCATCTTTGTGCATCACTGTTTGAATCAACTCACTGACAAGGCCACACTTGAGGCTCGTTTCCCTCTGTTACACTACTGCTTTGAAAGACCACATTCTCCTCCTGGGCAGATAAAATGTCTCTTCCAACCTCCTCCCTGCACTTCATCTCAAACATACTTCCTGACCAAATACAGAAAAGAGAAAGTGGGACTGAAATTGTCCTGTCTGCAATAGCCTAATCTCTTCCTCTGTTCTGTAACACCTCCAACTTATTTCTCCTGGTGATTTGGAAAGGTTGGTAAGAACCAGTTTAAAGTGTGCATGTTTAGAACCCAGAGGGATAAATGAGAGACCATAGTTTTTTTAATGAGTCTGAAACAAAGTTATAACAAGAACATGTCACGCTTTTCCAGGTAAATCATCCAATAAGATGATTCTTTTCTTGTACTGAAATGAAACACATGCATTTATCTGCACAGTCTGTATGAACAGCAAGAAAGACTAGTCTGCCCTCAAAATAGCAACCATCTTTCAGAATCAAACATTTCAGTGAACATTAGGTTATGCTAGTTGGAAGAAATGTCCTTGGCTTTAAGGGCTGTGACTCACTTTGTCAGTCTTATGACTGGAAAACTATTCCATGCCAAACCATTTAGAAGATCTGGATGCAATCTGAGAAACACTGTTTAACCCTCTTATTTAGAGCCCGTATTCAAACATAAATGTTATAGCTGTCCTGTGCATTACCATGCAGAATTCTGGGTAATGTAAATCAGTAAATGGAGCAAGAATTTGCAAATGAAAAAACAGGACAAGGGGTCAGAGAGGAGCAACTCAGCAGCTTCTCCAGCACAGTCTGAGCACCTCTGCAAATCTGAGCATGAGTTCCAAGTACCAAAAGGCACAAAGGGTGTGAGTGCCAAAGCTCATCTGGGACACTAAACTACAGCATTAGCAAGGAAACCCTAAAAAGATCTCTTCTTGCCCAAAGACAACAGTCTCTCATAAGAATCCGTGTGTTTGAATAAATTGGTTTGGTAATAAAAATAAAAGAGCATGGATTTTAACAAAATTAAGCACTGCAATGCAAGAAAATTAATACTTTAAAATATTATAATCTGTCTCTCATAACAAATTGTTATACACTTCAAGAACAAATAATTCATCCTATTTTCATCTAAGCCTGACCCACTGTTTTTGCTCTTAACTTGATTATTCTCAAAGGAAACAATGAAGTCAACAGAACAGTGAGAACTGTTTTCTTCTTTATTTAGTCCTAAAGTAAATCCCACAAAATGTCACAGGAAAAATCACAGCTACCTCCTGAAATTAAGCCGTGTTCACAACTGGAACCGAAAAACAAAACAAATTTGAGCCTTTCCCCTTTTTCTGTATGAGTTCATCAGCATAGACCTGACATCTCTAGGCTCCTGAAAATCATTTCATCCTCTTGTGAAAGTAATTAAGTGCTTGCTACAGTGATCCAGAAAAAATGATGTGACATTTTGTGAGACAATCAGCTGCTGCTTGGCAGGCATCACTGGGTAACTCCTGATTTATTTTAGCCTGATCTTACCTTTAACAGTTGATATGGTATTTTAGATTAAATTTGTTTTGAGAATGACACAAAGTATCATACTGAAGGCAATCAGCCTTCTGAGCTGTTTCCATCCACATAAGGTAGTAGAATGAATATCTTAGGTTAAAGAAATCAAGATCTAATTTCCTGAAAGTTTTGGAATCAGCATTAGGACAGGGAGGGGCTTTGGGAAAGGCCAAGCCTTCTGAGACATCCAGAACTGTCAGTAAGCAGGCACAGGCTGCTGCAAGCCAGGCTTGACCAGTTCACCTGCTCACAGATGCTTGCCATTTCCCAAATGTTACCCCTCAGCCCATGTTTTGGATGAGTCTGATGGAAGAATAATGTTCTGCCAGTCTCACTTTTAAATTTTAATGCTTGTGAAGAAAGATACAATTACTTACATTGTACATAAACAAGGGGTTTTCATCCCCCATGTGGTCTCTGGGACAAGAGTGATGGTCTCTCCCTTGCATTTCCTGGCTTGGCATGGCTTTGACCTTCTCAGAAAGATGCACCTAGCTCTCATCTGGCAATGTGGAGCTGGGCTTTAAAATTAAGATATTTGTGATAGGATTCTGATCTCTTTTTGTATGTCTTTTTTGACTGGTTGAAGCTGCTTTACAGAAAGATGCAAATGGGAATAAAAATCTGTCCTGTTATTGCACAGAAGGGGCCAGCAAATGTAGGACTGAGTGTTAGAAGGCTTGAAATAAACATTTATTTTCCTGTAAAGTCTTTGAAATTTTTGTGGAAAGAAATCACTGTGAAAAAGCATGTGTGGAAATCATGATTTTTGTGTCTTTGCACCACTCATGAGAAATGCATCTCAGGCAGCATGCATTGTATACAAACAGGCAAGGAGAACGAGTACATTACTGTTCATGCTCACGGTATACACAGCAAGGCGTAATGAATTTAAACAGCAGGCAGGGATATTTAGGCTGATTCTACCAACAAATGTCAGATGACACTTGCAAACTCCCACCCAGAATCACCTTTGATAATTTTAGATCATAGAATGGGTTGGGTTGGAAGAGATGTTCAAAATCATCTCTTTCCAACTGCCCACACCCTATGAACCCACACCTTCCACTAGACCAAGTTTCTTAGAGCTCCATCCAGCCTGGCCTTGAATGCTTCCAGGATGGGGCATCCACAGCTTCTCTGGGCAACCTGTTCCAGTGCCTCATCACCCTCACACTGAAGAATTTCTTTTTTGTATCTAAACCTACTCTCTTAAAATTTCAGGCCATTTCGCCTTGTCCTGTCACTCCATGCCCTCATAAAAAGTCTCCAACTTTCTTGTGGGCCCCTTTTAGGTACTGGAAGTCAGCACTAAGATCTCCCTGGAACCCTCTTTTCTCCAGGCAGAACAACTCCAATTCCCTTAGCCTGTCCTTATAGCAGAGCTGTCCCAGCCCTCTGATTACCATGACACTACACCCCACATCATTCTCCTGGTGTCTTCCAGCTAATCTGGTACTTCAGGATTCCTCTGGCACTCAGAAATCCCTGAGAAATATGAGCTGATAAAACCCCATACACCAATTCCTCTCTGAATTAGAAATAAGGTGTATTGGAAGTCAATCAGAGTGGATCACAATGGCAATGCAGGTGATCTCTAACACATCATGGCACCGAGGCTGAACTGCAAGTCAGAGCAACACCAACTGCATTATGCTGGGCTGGTGATGCAGAAAGGTATGTCATTTAAATTTTGTATTTTACAGGAAGTCATTTGCTTTCATCAAGTTTGAGTGCGAGAGGTATATCATGGAGTAAAGGTAAATTCCTTCTGACTCCAGACACTCAAACGAGATGCCTTTTTAAGAAGGTCTCTGTGGTCTTCCAGAGAAATGTTGCTTTTCCTAGTGTCCTTTACCTAAATTGTTAATTCTTGCTGCTGAAAGGATATGGTAAATTAATGTATTTGTAAATCTGAAGTTACCCCTATCTCAAATGAGTTGATTTCGATTTAGGCTGAGTAGGTAATTTATTAATCAGCATGACATTTTGTTCCACTTAAAGAAGGTCATTGCATATTAATAAAAACAATCTCTGTAATTCAGGTCAGTCTAGGATTGTTTTGCTGAAAAATTTCCAGAACTAGTGTAAAAGCATTTTGCCTTTTGATTTTCATATTCATTAAATTCTTTCTGACAGTAATATCTTAATCAGCCCAGGAATCTGCATTTTACCCATTTCTAAGGTGCATATGTGAAAAGGAAGCTTTAGGACTATTTCAATAGTAAAATATGTAAATCACTAAATTAGAAAAACACATCATTGCAAATTAGTACAAATTATCTATGAGGACTAGAAAATTTGCACACCATTAATATGCAAGTAATCCACCCATTAATGTGCAGTACATTATTACTTTGACAACTTTTACAAAAGAATGCCCTGTGATTGCTGTCTATGCAGCTATTATTGGCTCATAGACAATGCTGAGCAATACAGCCAGCTATTCTCAGAAAAGTGTTTCTGGATGCAAAAAAGAGAAGAGTTTATGAATTAAAAAATATTATTATGCCATGTAATTACAGAACAGTTTAAAAAGAAAGATTCTTTGAAGAGCTCTTTGTTTCACAGAATAGATGAGATTGGAAGGAGGCCCCTGCAACTTGTCTAGTCCTGCCTCCTGCTCCTCAGGCTTCTGAGCTCTGTGCTGAGCAGGGTTTGGATTCCTCTGAGGATGGAGACTTCAAAAACCTCTCTAGGCAACCTGTGCCACCACCCCCACAGTAAAAGCCCACAGCTTTTTCTGTCTAAAAGAACAATTCTTGCTTAAGCAGTTTAATCTTAATGGTAAAGATTAAAAGATAATGTTTTAAAAGGAGTTATATTTAATGGTTTGAGCTGCCTGGAGCAGACTACTATGGACACCTGGGGAAAATGTGGGAAGAAAACCCCAAATCCAACATGAAAGACCTGTGCAAGGCTGAGCAGGCGTAGCCAGCAAGTGGTGAAAATGAGTCCCATGCACTGACAAAAGCTAAGCCAGTGGCTCACGGCATGTCTTCCAAGGCTAGGTCTGCTGAAGGGTGCCCCATTCACAGCACACTCTGCTCCTCCACTGCTTCCAGCAGGACCCATAGAGCTGAATTGGCCTCTCCTGGCCAACTGTTCCCTGTTCATATACTGAGCATGGCTTCCTATGGTATGGAATGTCCCTTTGGCCAGTTTGGGTCAGTTCTCCTGGCGCTGCTCCCTCCCAGTTTTGTGCACCCACTCACTGACAGAACATGGTAAATGGAAAAGTCCTTGACTTAGGGCAAACAGTGTTTAGCAACATCTAAAACGTCACTTTGTTAGTCTCACACTGAATCCAAAACACAGCTCTGTACCAGCTACTTGGAAGAAAATTAAGTTTATCCCAGCTGAAACCAAGACAACACTGCAGGTCTTATAGGGGTTGATAGAGTCTGTACAAATGTGCAGGAGTAGCCCTTTCTTAAGTAGTGAAAGCACTTCAGGGATAGGATATACTATTGTTATAAAGGATACATGTCCAGAAAACAAAATTAATCACCATAGAACATCATGGAGAGATAATGTTCTCCAGCTCATCCTAGAAATAACTTTGCTTACCTTGAAAACTAAGTGCATATGATTTTACTTTATTATCTTAATCTATAACTATTTGGCAAAATACCCACTCTTTTCCCTATCAAACAGTTTACTGTATCATCAAAGAAGTTGTCTGTATGACTAGTTGCTCATAACTTGGTGGTCCTAAATGCCCTATAATACTCCCATATCTCTCCCAGAATTCTGTCTCCCTTTGAAATCTCGCTCCTGAATAAAACAGCGTCAAACATGTCTTAATTTTTACATCTGCTGTGTAGGAATAACTATTTCAGCATAGACAAAGAATGCTGGCTGCCTCTGAAAGTGGTTCAATCCCTAGCCATAGGGTTTGTATCCCCTGCCCATCTCAAACATAAGAGATAGTATGTAACTGTTAAATGATGTTTCAGCCAGTTTAGCTATGTACAAGATCTGTTCAGAAGAACAGAAGTGCGTTCTTGGTGTAAACCACTGCTTGGTTTGTTTGCAACACCCTCTGACAATCACTAGCTTTCAGACACACAAATGTTACTGTGACTGAGTATGAAAAACATACTGCACCAAATAAACACTCCTGACATGAAAATGGACCTGGTGGGGATTATATTGACTGAAAAGGGCAAGTATATTTACTAACACCAGGACTTTTTCTACTCTTACAAAAAATAAAGACAACATCTGACTTCAGAGGGACTGTTAAGAGTAATAGCAATTAATGACTGACAGCACTCACCAGCTGAAGACACTGGAGTACTTGGACAAAAACAGCACAATTATTCAACTGGCATGTTTTCCTTACCAAACAACAACTTTTATGATTTTTGACCTTTCTGGAACTGTTTGTGAATGGATTCCTATTTTATCAAAGAAATTATGATTCACAGCATTTGCCAAATAATTTAGGTGACTTCAGGTGACTATGTCATGAGTGACTTCTGCATTACAAGCAGTTCATCAAATAGCATTGGACATTTCCAGGCCCAAAGGATTCCTGCAGAGCTGCAATTAGCTAGATGAAGGATAAAGGATGCCATACCTCCCTGGGCTGCTCCTTCAGACAGCATGCTCAAGGCCATTTCCATTTCTGCCTGTCCTGCTGCAGCAGTCCTCTTGGTAGAGGGTAGAAATGAGCCCAGACACAGACTTGTTGTTTATCACAGCATGAAAAGGGTCCTGGTTTATTCCTCTTTACAGCTTGGCCACCCTCACTCCAGCTATTCCCTGACTCTGGCTGCAGCAAGCTCCTGCTGTAGGTTTCCCTTGCAGCCTCTGACTGCTGGTTATTTCCTGCTAAACTATGACTGTATGTATCAATTTGCAGACTCTGAATGCAGGCTTTTACCCAGTTAGACTATAACTGCAGGTTCCAACAACAGGCTTTAACTGCAGACCCAGACTGAACTCAGAGCAGTGATTCTCTGTCCCCTGGGTCCTGCTTATGATTCTCACCTTCCTATCCTCAAGGTTCCTCCTCCTTCATGATTGCCCCTCACCAGCTAACCCACTCCCGTTTATCACACTTATCTTTATTGGATATAGCTGTGACTGATCAGGGGCAAGGCTGTATTGGGTAATTAACACAGCTGTTAACCTACCAGAAACGAGATCAACTGTATTCCCTTCTCCTACATGGCCCCCCACACAGAATTTAAATGGATAGGACTTGGCAAGCAGAAAAGCTATGCTGGTATAACCAGGTATCATGGTGCCTCAGCCTACAGGTTATTGTTTAAGGAGGATTAATACTCGCTCTCTGTGTCTCCTTGGCACATACCTTCTCACTTAACACTATGCCTTTCTTCACCTCTGTTCCATTCCCTGTGAAGGGAAGAAAGCCCATACAGGTGAGGCAAATGTCAGCAGAAGCTGGAAAGGATTCTGCTTCAATCCCTAGCAAGAACAGGGCTGCTCTCTCAGAGAAGGTGAGCTGGAAGCAAAGGGATCCCACATCCCACCCCCACTACTTGAGCAAGGCAAACTGAACACAGAGACAAATTCAAGAAAGACCCAGATCATAAAAGAGTATCACAGCAAGGTGGAAGTCAACTCCTCAGATCAGATTTACAATCAGGTCCCACAACCACCAGGCAAGCCCACACTGACAGGGGACAGCCAAGGTCGACCCAGGCAGTCAGCCCAGGGTGGGAGGCTCCACTACATGGCTGTCACTTGACTGGAGACCATCACTCCTTCAGGCTCAGCTCAAGGGAAAATGCCCTCTGGGCTAAACTTAACCAGAGCTGCTGGGTCCATGGGGCCTAGCTGAGGCTGGTCAGAGCCATGAACAGTTATTAATGTGTTGCCTTGGAAAGGCTGATCTGAAACAGAGACTGGACAAAGCTAGAGAATAAAGTAGATATTTATTAAAAGAACAAGAGTCTGACTAGGGCTGCACGCTAGACAGACCTAAAATGACCACAAAATGGCTGCTGAGGTCCCTAGAGTTTACATTTTCATAAGTTTTGGTCCATTTGCATATTGGGGTCTAATTGTCCAATTACAGCTTCAGGATTTGGAGTCCCATCCTTCTTGTTCCTCCCTCCAGTCCACCGTTGTTTATGCTTTTGGGCCTGAAAGTTGTCCTTGGTTTCCAATGGGAAAAGATTTGTTTTTTCTACCTACTCTGTGAAGAGAGCTTACTAGCACTTAATATGAGACTGAGAACTACACACTTAGGCAGTACAGAATCGGAAAATATGAAAGCTAAAACTTAAGGCATCAAATGTCCTCAGAGCCCTGACATTGCTTTTCCATCTGCACTTGCCCAGTCACTTGCGGCCTGTAGGTGTATTATTCATGTAAACCCAACCAAATCTGGAGACTGTATGCTTAGAAACCATAATTATGTTATGGAAGTGAAATAAGTTCTATCCAGGTGTAATCTGGACATGAACTAAAATGTGGCAGCTCTCTGGGGAACATTCTCCCCAGAGGAAAGGACAGCACTCTGGAAGAGGATTTTGGCTAAATTTTGTCCATAGGGAAAAAAAACTGTGATATATTTGAAACTTTGCACTATCTGCCTATGCAGTGTAATGTTTCTGGGGTGTTTTATTTTGTTTACTTGCATAAACCTCCTCAGGAGCACTCATGAATGTGTCTGTGTTAGCTCTGGGTTAAGGAAGTCCTATCTTTGTGCTGATAGTGGTAAAAAGCAGTTTATTCACTTTGGCTTTTTAACATTTTTATAAATCAAGATGCAAACATGCCAGAGAGAAAGGCTTTTTAAGCAATGCAAATGGAGATAGAAAAAAAAACAACGCATTGAGTTAATTTAAATGTCATGAAGAGAATTTAAAAGGCCTTTAAGCTCTGCCTACCACTTCTCAAAAACATTTCTCTTGTAATTCAGTTTCTCTTTGAAAGCACATTCAAGCATAAATAAACCTAATTCAAGTGTTCCATTAAAATATTTAGGCTTGCTGTTTTGTGTTTGGATGGTTTTTTTTAATTGAAAAATTTATTTGATATTTTGGCTTTTTTACTCTTTGGCATGTTGAATTAGATGCCAACTTGCTCTCAGAAGCAGCCACCAGTCACATTGAGAAGTATCAAATACGAAATCTCATCCAAAGTGGAAGGGAACATGGGAATGAACGAGGACTGAACGTGGAATCAGTCTGACCAAGGACCCTGTCAGTCACACAAATCACAGGTCTAAGAACATAATCTCTCTATAGTAACCAGTGTCACATATAGACATGTTTTACCAAAAGAACCTGAACTTTCTGTACACTTCAGTACCACCAGGAATTATTAAAAAAACCTCAAAACTTTTAATGTGATCTCCTCTATTCTGGATGTGTAAGTAATGAACTGGTCTTGAACCTTACAAATGTCAGGTTATTTTCCTCAGTTCTATTAGGAAATCATGTAAATCCTCTGTGCCATGGTTCTTTTTCAGTAAAAGAGAAAGGCATTTCTCTCCCATGTAAAGTAAAGCCTGCAGTTTATTTTCGTTCCCCAGCCTTAGGGCTGCACACACTTCTAGATGGGTAAGTTTTCTAACTTCCTAACACTAACACAATCCTTGTAGACCCATTAGCTACCAGTAACATTGTTTACATTATATATGTGAAAGGATCATTTGCTGAAATGGCTTATGAAGTTTTGGAGACATGTTCCCCCTGAGAAGGTAGCCTCATACCTGAGCTTCCACATCACAGCAATTTCAACTCAGCTCAGGAAGTGGTTACAGAGCATCTCCTGGGCAGTCCCTGCAGGCTGTCTCTGCTACCGGCAAAGAGAGCCACACCAGTAGAGCTGCAGCATTTAGAAACAAAAGCACTAAACAAAGTAAATGGGACACAAATTAACCAGGAGAAGGGAAGCTCGAAGCAGAGCTGTTAAAGGAACTGTGGACAGCAGCTGGCTCTGAACCTTCCAGTGGCATTTACGTGCCTTTATAAGTAAATCCTTTGCGGAATAGAGAAATAATAAGTTATCCTCTGTGAGGTTGCTGACTCAGTCCTGTGCACCATGTTCTTATGGTTCTGCGCACGATGTTCTCAGAGAATCAGCAAGAAACTACAAATTCAGGCGATATCGCCAAAATCAATCATCAAGCTGAAGGGAACAATTCACCTGGAGTGAATTAAAGGATGGCTAAAACAGAAATTACTGAGAACATGAGTTCTGAAGAACTCAATATCTGGGTTTCAGAAACTATCACTGTCCATGGTTAACTTCAGGAACCATTGGGCCTATGACAAAACCCCTTTTGCCTTCAAGAGGGTCAAGAAGTCCCCAGGCTCATGTGCCAAATGGACAGAAAACAGGACAGAATGACATGAAATTCTGAACAGAGTGTAATTTTTTCATTATCAGAAACAGTTTTCTGATAGCAGCAAACCAGGCTGAGCATTTCCTCTCAGCAAAAGCAATGAAAGTAATTTAGAATTTCTGACGAGTGCATTCCTATAATTAAAATTAAATTACCTCTTAGAAATGGATATACTTTGGCTAAGGAAATGGGATGGAGAGATCAATTCTAGCTTTAACATGAATATTTGTAAGGCAGATGTGGAATTGGGAATGGCTTCTTCTCCTGTCTTAGCTTTCACCAACCCTGCCAACAGACTCAACTGGATGTCTTAGCCCCTCTCTATGCTGGCTTTAAGTCTGAAAAAAATAAAACCTTTGTGGTTCCAGGAGTGCAGGACTTTGCTATCACATTCTTTTCCCTATCATGCACCACGGTGCACCACTTTTGCCCCAAAGCTGTAATAAGATACAGTTTCTTGCATTTGTCTCTCTTGCTGTGCTGTATAGGAGCATGCATAAATTAATAAATAATACCACTTCACCCCTCAGGCAGCTTTCAGGCTTTTGACAAAATCTAGGAGATACATGACTGTTGTTTTTAATTAAGAAATACTCTACAGGTTAACTAAAGGGGATTTACTGTAACTCCCTAGTAGACTTCAGTATTATGCAGTTTGATTTCTTTGGCATATAATCTTTTGTCAACTATCCAAAATAATCTGACATAGTATCAGTAAAAAGTGCAGAACTCTTCAGTGACTAAACACCATGAAGCAACATATTTTCCCTCACCCTTTTAGCAACAGATTAGCTTCACAAAATATGAATAATTTTTTGTTAGATGGATGTGTTTATTACATTCTTTGAAAGCAGACAGTGGGAAGGCGGATCACCACCTCCTTTGTCACTGTGGTTCCAACATGCTGAGGAACAGAGAGCAGGGGATGAGGCTCAGAAAAAAGGAAAACTACATGAATAGTGATGTCTTGGTGATAAACAGCCTATGGCTGTTATTCATGACACTAATATTTTATTTCTCCTCTTTTCCAGATACACCATTTCACTCCCTCCTACAGGACATTTGGATAACTAATCCTGCTTTTTTTTCTTACCTTGAAAATCCATGGTGCTTCTTTAATATCTGCTTCATCTTCATTTTGGAGGTTCTCCTTTGCTTGACAGTTGTCTGCATGGTACCTGTGAGTCCTTAAGTAGAGCACAACTTGCCTCCACATTGAGAAATAAAAGGGCTGTTCCTGAATCAAATTTTACAATGACCTCTCTTGGAAAAGCACCAGTTATATTTAATGATGAAACTAAACCAAATCCCAGACATTGGGCTGAATGACAACAACATAAAGACTGCTTGTCCTTACACCAACGGACAAATGTCCAGCTCTTGCAGCTTGCCAGTTCTTCCTGCAGCCTCTGCAGTTCTGGAGACAAACAGGATTATCTGCCCTCAGATATCCGCAGAGTCTCATCCCTTCAGCATGTGCCAGCTTAGAGATTAGACTTACAACTTTGTAGGTTTTAGTAAATTGCAAAGGAGAAAGACAGACACATAGTGATTGAACACGCCAGAGAAACAAGCTGTAACAACCACGAGGCACTTTTTATCACCTCAGAGTGAATGTATTTCATTTACAACTGGAAAGAAGAAGGAACTCAGCACACAGCAATACTCTGCAGGCAGCACCAAATGGAGATGTCTGTCTTAGGTCAGTGGTACCTGCCAATCACATGTTTTTCCTCACTGGCTGAACAGATGGCCTACTGGTAATCCTTGAAGCGCCAGTGAAAACAGCACAGAGCCGCAGCCGTGTCTCAGGATAGAGACACACTAAATATAAGGACTAAGGCTCCAGGTAGATTATTAATAGATTATTTCTCCCAGCTGTACAGAGGGCTGCCAGGTCTTTGCCAACATTCATTTGCTATTGTTTACATCTTTTTTCAAGCTGAAAAATAAGTCTAACCCAACATTTTTTTTCTACCAAGAGTCCAAAGTTGTGACAATTCAGCATTGTAGGTACAAGGTCGATATAACACACCTGCCCACACAGCATCTCTTGTGAGAAGAGCTGCCTTGGTCTTTTCAGGGAAATCCAGTAAATGCTGAGGAGAAAAACTAAGAACAATGAGGCTTGATGAGGTAAATTGCACTAGAAGCCATCGTACAGTAAACTCTATTACAGAAAGCTGTAGCATAAGCTCCAGTAATAAGTTGAATTTGTCAGAGTTGTTGCTGAGGCTTAAGAAAACAATTTTTTTTTTTTTTCTTTTTTTTTAACCCAGAGGTGAGCTTTATTTCACCTGCTGCTACAGTAAATTCTAAGGGAAGAGCACTCCTCCTACAATTTTAGGTGTGGACCCCCTTGTACAGACAAAAGCTGTTGGCACAAAGCAACAGAGACTGTGAAAGGAGGAGATGCCGCAGGCTCAAAGAGTGGCTGGAGACTCTTCAGCTTTCAATAGAGAAGGGAATGTACATGAGACAGAGACACGTGTCCCTACTCTCTAAAGTAATACACTCTATTATTTTAACCCCAGATGCATTATTTCTCAAGGCTACAAAGAGTCCTGCACTGGCCTTTCTGTTCCTGTTTTTGCATAGCACTTCACTTCCAATTTTTTGGCATTACAGCATTGTTCCGTTATACTAGGGGAAAAAATAGAAGGTCTATTTATTACAATAACATGTTTATATTTCTTTCAAAAAGACCATTCCTATTGCAGATAAGTTATGCGTGATTCCTTCACTGAGCTCGTAAAACCTAATTTCAAAGAGGTGGTGGAGCAATCAGAAGGTTGCCTGTTATAACATATGCACAACTGTGGCATATTAACTTTGCCAGATCCTTTGGGCCAGAATCTGATTAATTTAAAAGAAAAATGATCCAAGTGATCTATGATCTATCAAATAATCTATGACCTAGAAGTCAGATAAGTGTGTATCCTCTGCAGGAAGCAGGCGTTACTTGTTTAAAAGGACACTCACAAAATAATGTTTTCCCACCATGACACACACAATAAAATGAAGATAAGAGGAGAAAACAAAGACAGATTAAGCAGTAAAAATCCAGTTCACAATGGGCCAATCTTACTATAATTCCTCAGACATCTAATTCATTCAAACATCTAATGAAGTACTTTACATATTCTCATATTGAAAAATTACTGCTGTTTCCATGCAAGGAAGCCTCTTCAATGAGGTCTCTTCAACCCTCCACAATTAGACAGAAGAGAGAAAAAAATTAACATTTTGTGAATTAGAGAAGTGTGCTCACTTTCCTAACCTTCTAAGCATGTTTTGCTTGGATAAACTTTCAAAGCATTTTCTTCTATACATGTTAAATACTTGTGCAGACATGCAGGAGCCAGGTGATGTACAGAATGCTGAAAGGTTAAATGGCAGGTGTGCAAAACACCTCTGGAATTTGGAGAATATGTGATAGACAATGATATATTGTTCTTATTACAAGAAAGAAAGGAGGACAGAAAAACACTCTCACGATCCAGCTGTCTGTAGTTTTAATGTGAGGATGACTCACGTGCATTAATTTTCTAGTATTAAACTATTGAGCATTCTTATTCTTTGTGATCCAGGAAACTGATGACTTTTGTTCCTGCATGCTGATGTGCTTTTCACTTTTCACTCTGTTTCACACATCAATAAAGTCATCTAAACATAGCAACTTCAAGTGAAGCTGCCTTGCCAGAAGTTAATGGACAAGCACTGATGTGACCAAAAATAGCTAAATGAGAATTGTTTTGCACACCTGACTCTTAAAGGATAGATGCTTGCCAAAAAATAGGTGCACAGCACTTTTACAGTCATTACCTTTAGCAAGATCCAGAGAAGCAACCAGCACAAATAAGGCACCGTGGGATGCTCCAAGTTGGTGACACAGGGTGGGTTTGTACTGGTTGCTGAGAATTGCCTTTTGCTGTCATAGTGGTGACAGGCTCCTGTAATAACTGTACAATTCTTTCCTATCTCAAAGCTTTCCCTTGCAATGTGACGACGTTCCTTCACACAGAGAGTGCCTCATGGGACTCACACTGGTGAAATTTTTCAGGTGTGCCCAAGTGTTTGAAGATGGGGGATAAGAGCACATGTGAATCTTGGTAGCTTACCCACCACCCTCTGACAAGGTGGTTCACAATTCCACTGTGCACTTGTCAAAGGAGTAACACTGTTAGCAGCAAAGTTTCCACTACACTATTCACCTCCTTTCTCAAACATTTCTCAGTGTGCTGAACAGAAGAGACTCCAACCAGATGCTTTTTGCGCTCTGTTGAAGACCATTCTGTACTATGAAAGTTGCTAATTTCTTCTGCTGTATGTATCTCGTTCAAGAGTTATGAATTAATGCCCAGACTTGCTCCCTTAACCCAGGAGAGTTGTTGGATGGAGTACCACACCTTACACATCTTGTCTGTACACATGAAGAACCCTTCATGAAGAGGTGTGAGACATGGCTGTCCCTTACAGTGCTATAGTAACTTTGTGTTAATGTCATAATTTTGCCATTATTCCATTGCATGGCATAGAAGAGTATGTAAATTAAATATATCTGTATACAGGTATATTCAGGAACAGTATATGTTTGCAATCTTTAACACAGTACATTGGGTTCACTACTTTGATTCTTCTGCTAGAGATTCTATTACCTTGCCTGGCACAGATGTCATGCTTACTCTCATAGTTCCTTAAATACCTTCTGGAATCTGTGTTAAAAAAAAAAAAAAAAAAAAAAAAAAAAAAAAAAAAAAGGCAATCACTATTACAATTATTTCTCCTCTCTTTGCATTTCTGCTAATTCAGTAGATGCATACTTTCAACCAGTATGCCTCACTCCAAGGTTTCAGAAAAGTTACAGGGAACTATTTTTTACTGTAACCTCTCAACAGTCTGGGAAATGAATAGTAAAGCCAGAGTCTGAAATTTATGATGAAGTCAACATGCCAAATCACACCTTTTAAAACTTCTTTTCTACAGACAAATTACTATGTTGCTGTAGTATCAAAATTTTGACTGCGAATAGCAATCCATCTTCTTTTAGCCAGACTCCAGGCTGAATGGATTGTGATAAACTCTTGCAGATGGTGGAATTAGGCAAAAAAAAATAGTCTGCTATTAAAAAAAAAAAAAAGGCTGCTGATGATCTGATGCATATTCTGAACAAGAGATCACATTGGGCACCAAACTGGAACCGTGAACTTAATATTTTCTGCTTACAGCATGGTACTGAAACAGTATTGGAAGCAAGAACTAGAAGTGAGAGAACCACAATCCTGTGCATACCTATACTCAGGTTCAGACAGAACACTGTGGTACTCTTGGGTTAAGCCAGAAGTGTGGTAAAGGGCTGGGAGAAATATGCTGGGCAAAGAAGACTACAGCATTTGGGATGATTTCTTTGAAATAGGAGATCCCTGGCAGAAGAAATGGTTTTGCATGTCTCAGCAAGAATTCAGGACATTACCCCGCTAGACACAGGGACATAGGTTGAGGAACAACTCTGTTTGTGTCTTAAAACTGGCAGCTGAAAATGCACATTAAGAGGTGATGATACAGTTTCCAAGGGTTTACTTAAACTATTGGACTGAGCTTGGAAGCATGAAGATGGAATAATACCATACTTGGCCTAGGTAAGAGAATGCACAAAGTCATCAGTGCTTTCACTGCTGGGACAGTTTGGGGTTTGGGCAGAAGTATGATTGTAGACAACAGAGGCAGTTTCATGGAAGCAAAGCCTGCTGTGCTGAATGGTAGCTTGTAGGATCAGTGTACAGGCCTTTGAAGCCTTGTTGCCCAGCTGGCAACTGAGCACCACACTGCTGCTCACTCACTTTCCCAATGGAATAGAGAAATGGAAGAGTAAAAGTGAGAAAATTCATGGTTTGACTTAAAGACAGTTTAATAGGGCAAGCAAAAGCCACTCATACAAGCAAAGCAAAACAAGAAATTAATTCACCATTTCCCTTTGGCATGCAGGTTTTCAGCCAGCCCCAGGAAAGTCAGGCTCCATCATGCATAACAGGTACTTGGGAAGACAAACACCATCACTCCGAATATCTCCCCTTATTTCGTCTTCTTCCCCCAGCTCTATATGCTGAGCATGATGCCATACGGTGTGGGATATCCCCTGGTCAGCTGGGGTCACCTGTCCTGGCTGTGTCTTGTCCAAACTCCTTGTGCACCCCCAGCCTTCTCACTGGTGGGGTGGAGGGAAGAGCAGAAGAGGCCTTGGTGCTGTGCAAGCCCTGCTCAGCAGTAATGAAAACATCCCTGTTTTCAGCACAAATCAAAACATAGCCTCATGCTAGTCACTGTAAAGAAAAAGAATTTAATCCCAGCCAAAACCAGCACATGCCCTCATTATAAAAATTGCATTTAAAAAGCTTCAAACTTTGTTCTGTTTATCTTGCAAGACCTTTTCTTTTGGTTTCTTTATAAAATGGGTAGAGCGATGTGTCTTGTCATTGGTAAAGTGATTTGAAAGGACTGTGGAAAAGGTGAATATGTTTATTCCAGATGCCTGATGCTGGACACAAAAGGAGTGGCAGGTGAGACATGCCATAAACAGGCAGAGCAGAAGCAGGAAATACTGAATTCTACAGGACAGAAGTTACAAACACTCTTTTAAAAGGGGAACTGGTTAAAATAAGGCCAAATTCTAACTCTCAGCTATGAAGCAAAAATCAGATTCAAATAAACTTTCGAAGTAACAGATTTTTCAAAATTGTGTGGAGATTTCTATGCTAGAGATCAGGAGTTGTGCCAGCATTTCTTATCACTGTGAGTAAGCAATGTGCAAGAACACAAATTTGTTACCTAAACCCTCCAAGTCCCACATGTTTGGTAAGCCACGGAATCACATTAATGGATGTATTTATTACGGACCAGATGACACAGAGTGTGCACAGGGCTTAGGGAGCTTCCTTCTGATGAAGCATAAAGACGTGCAAATGCTGTTAATTGAACTGTACCTGGGATTTATGCTTGTGTTATAAAGAAGCCAGTAGTTTGTTTTTTTTTTTTTTGTGGTATGAAGGAANGGGGGTGGGTATGTCTGTGCACTTCAGCACGGTATGACTGGAAAACCTCACTCAGCAAATGAATGTGCTGAGATTTTTTTTTCTCAGAAACAGAAGTTGAAGCCCATAGCTTCTGAAACACTTGGGCCTTTAGTCTCAAGTTTTCTTCCAAGCCAGACTCGTGCTGTCTCTGTGGAAAAGCTGAGTAATTTCTGCAAATAACACAGGTGGGCACCTGCAGGCACACGATTTATTCTGGTATTCCAGTACGGGATTAGATCCCCCATATAAAATCATACACGTATACACAGGTCTTACATGTGGGGTCAGGGCAACTCTAAGCACAAATGCAGGCTGGGCAGAGAATGGATTGAGAGCAGCTCTGAGGAGAAGGACTTGGGGTTACTGGTTGACAAGAAGCTCAACATGACCCGGCAATGTGCACTCAGCCCAGAATGCCAACCCTGTCCTGGGCTTCATCCCTGGCAGGGGGATGGGAATCAGATGATCTTGAAGGTCCCTTCCAATCCAAACCATCCTACCGCTCTATGACATGTGTAGGTATATACAAATGTGTATATTTTTGTGCTCTAAATACGGACATACAGTTCCGTGCAGTCACGCCTGGCTGCGCGCAGGCGCGGGCGGGGCGGGATGTCCCTCGCAGGCCGCTGTCGCGCTCACGTGAGCGGCGTCACATGACGGCGGCAGCGCCGGGGACGTTTGCGCGGTGCTGCCCGGGCTGCCCAGGGCCGCCACAGCCTCCTTTCGCTCTTCTTCCTTCCTTCCCTCCCTCCGTCCTTCCCTCCATTCCTGCACGCCCCGGCGGTGAGTGGGAGCTGCCCCGGGCCCTGGCGCGGTGGGTCCCGGGGTCGGGGCGTGCCGCCGCACGGCCTCTGGCGGGGGCTCTGGCGGGCCCGGGGGGTGCGAAGGGCTCCGCTGCTTCCGCGAGGGTCGGGGCTCTGCCGGGCCCCTCGGAGGCGGCCGTGCCCGTGAGCCTGTGCAGGGAGCGGCAGGACCGTGCGTGGTCTCTCCCTGTCCCAGGCGCCTCTCTGCTTCTTCAGCTTAACTGCAGCGCCTGAAACCGCTGTTAGCGACTCTGCCCTCGGGCAGTGTTTCAATGACTCTGAGTCGGTCAGTAAGAGCCTGGAAACCTTCAGTGGTCATTTAAGGACGTAGTGGTGCTGTCTGTGTGCGTGCCTGCTCATAGAAGTGGTTTTAAAGGCAAGGCATTTGTCCTCCGCTATCTGCCCAGGATAGTTCCTCATTTTTTTCCTTTCTTTTGTTAGAACTGTGTTTCCCTTCAGTCATAAAAGCAAGGTGTGCTTGCTAGGGATAGACCCGAGTGTGCCAATTTGCTCGTGCTTGGTCTGTAAGGAGGGCCAGAAGAGTCCAGAAACAGGCTGCGTGGAGAGGCTGGGTACAGTTCAGGTTGTAAGGAATTCCAGCTCTAGCTGGATTTGAAGTCTCTGCCAACACACTCCTTGTTTTGGCATCAAAGTCAGGTGGAGATTAAAACCATAAAGGAAGGGGAAAGAAGTGGTGAAGGTCACCATCTGTGGTAATGAGGTATATCCTAATAAAGACCTTCTGTTCATATTTATTTTGCAGTTTGCTTTCTGTATGCTAATGATCTTTATTTTCTTGTTAAGTCTGTGTAGCATGGTTTTAATTTATATACTTATGGGTTTTTTTCCCCCCGAAGTTGTAGTTTGCATGTTTCTAATATCTAAATACTCTTAGACAAATACCTGAAGTAAATCAGTCCGAATGTGTGGGGGTGGGGGTGATATGCACTGAATTTTAACCCTGGGAAGAAGACAGGTTCTCTTATCTGTAGGGCTGCTGGGATGATGCAGAAGAGTCACCTTAATTCAAATAACTTAATTTCACTGTTTAAGGATTCACAAGACTAGGAGTTATTTAGTAATGGTCTGTGTCTTTCATTTTAGTAAACTTATGACTGGCTACAGTTGAGTGTGTAGGTATGGCTTATTTTTGTTTGTTTCCAATAAGCCACAATTTAAAACTTTATAAAACTTGGATTTTTTTCAGAAGCTAGCTGGTACAGTGTTAAGGAATGGGACACCTGGAAACAGGTTTCTTTTCATTTCTTTAAAGTATTGGGCAAATACTCTGCTGTTTAACAAGAGGTCTCAAATCTGATTTGCATTTCTAGATACATTTTAATTATCAGTCAAGATGGATATCCGAGGTGCTGTAGATGCTGCAGTCCCCACAAACATCATTGCTGCCAAAGCTGCTGAAGTTCGGGCAAACAAAGTGAACTGGCAGTCATACCGCAAGTAAGTAAAAAATTTCCACATTCTTTTCTCCTTTTAAGTGTTAGACTTTTTGAGGTTTTAGGTACAGTGGAGCATTATGTTCCAGTGAAGAATATTCTGTCTACATGGAAATAGTTGGAAAAAGTCTACATTAAATGGAAGTGGCTGTGGAAAATTTTCTTATGACTTATTACCAGAAGGGGAACTCTGTTTTTGTCAACTGAATGCTGTAATAGCAAATAGTACAGGTTTGCATGAATGTGTGGTGAAACCATTTTTTTTTCCTGATAATTCGAACACTAGTCTCAATTTGAGCCTTATTGGATGACTCCTGAATTAAGAAGAACTTTCAGTAATAATTGCCTTACGTGTAGATATGAGATGTCTATTGTTGAGGTACTCTTTGTGGGAATACAGATTGTACTAGCAAAACGGGAGTGGTAGTCCAGGAAAATAAGCTGTGCCGTAAGTAAAAGAGCATTAATACTGGAGGACAACTTAAGCAAGTAAATCTGGGGGTAGGCTGAAACAAATGCTTCGGTCTCGGGAGAGCTGTGCTGCTGTTCTCGGCAAGCTCAGAGTTTCCTTTGGCATGGATATGATGACACTAAGAGAAGCAAGAGAAATATTGTCCTTAGAGGACGTAGAGTCAAGCAGAGGAAAAGTTTAATGGGTGAGGTAGGAAATGAGGAGAAGAAACAGACTTTCACTAGTCCTCTGTACTCTGAAGTGAAATGCAAGATTCTTGTAGCCGGTTCCTTGTGACAGATAGGTATGAGAAATAGTGACAAAGTGTAAATTACTATTTATAATAGTAAATTACTTTATAGTTAATTTTTTTGTAACTCGTGGCAGAAATATTCATCATTGTAGAGGTACAAACCCAAACCATACTGATGATGCTTTGTGATTATCAACATTATACCATTTTAAAAACCCATTTTTTTTTCAGATTGCAGTGGTACATATAAATGTGTCATATATTACATAACCTTGTAAAACTGCACACATGTAAGCTGAGAAATGCTAACCCAGTGGAAGCTTACTGATGACTACCAGCTTTGCCCTGTCCTGTGTATTTCAGGCTTGCTTATTCCATTAATTGAATTGTACTGTTCTTTTCTATGTGATTGTATATCTGCATGATAAATCTGTATAAAGGAGCTGATCTGAAAAAACTTGTTTTTTTTCTAGGCTATTTTTAAGATGGATCAGTTCCTGGTCAGGTGTGGTACTCAGTGGCTTTGCAGGCAAAAGGGAAAGGTTGAGGTGGTAACCTGACAGTGGGAGCTCCTAAGCACTTTTCAAACAATCTAAGTGGCTTTTGCTGTTACTTTGTGCTCTCTTATGTGTCTGATGGGAAGTGTGTTCCAAGGATACCTGAACAGCTGTTCCTGTGCTGTCCTAGTGGCAGTGAACAGCTGGTTTGCAGTTACTTGGGATGAAAGTGGGAGCACAGTTGTTCACTGTTCATGGAAGTGAATATGAGATTCTTTCACTGCTGCTTTGGTGTTTCTATAGGGCTGGTGGGAAAAATCTGTTACTTCTGTTGGTGTAGAGGATGGTTCTGTTTGACAAGGAGTTGTATTTACGTAGTGTTATTTGTTGGACTATGTGGTCTGCTGTTAAACATTTTCATTAATTCTTGGGATTCTCTTTCTCTGGTGCAGTATAAGAAACAGGGAGTATTGTTTGTAAATCTGGCAGGAGATTTCTATATAACTTCTTTTGACCAGAGGGCAGAGTTCTTTTTTGGATTTTGCCTGTAGAATTTGACTTGGTTTTGTTCTGGAATCTGTGAAGGAAAAATAAACTAGTTATTTCCTCTCTTTGAATTAGCCAGGTTTTGGAGGCTATTGTAGTGCATCTGGCTATTGTGATCCTGTGAGAGGACGAGTGAGACTTTTTGATGCTTAATGTCCTTTGTGTTTCAATAACAGTGTGTCCTCTTTATTATTGCTCTGAAGTAAATGTAGTTTTTGTGTCTTGTGGTTACTGATAACAGTCTGGCTGTCTGGCTGCATTGGCTTCAAGGATTGACTTAAATGGTGCCAGAGGGATTGTGGAGCATCTTGAAGGTAACTGCTTCTTTGGCAGAGAAGTTTCCTTATAATGAGTTGCTCAGAAACATCAGCAGAACTTCTGGTGCTTCCGATGAAAATAAACTCATAACTTGATTTGGACATGTCCTTTTTACAGTGGATAGGTTTGGATGTGATGGTGTCTTTGAGGCTGAGCTTTAAGGGATTTCTTGGAAAGTGGGTCAGTGCAGTTATATTGATTCATTTCTGGAATGAAGCACATTATTAAATGAGTGGAAAGTACTTTCTTTTATGGAGCTGTTAAAGGCAGGTCGGAGTGGTTTGGTTTGGTCTGGTTTGTAGGGCAGAAGGAAAATGGGGTGCTTGAAAGGGCAATTCTCTTTCTTTTGAGCTCCTTCTTCTGACTGTGTGCACTTACTGTGGTAAACTTGCATATATATATATATATATATACATGAAGGCATTACTTCAAGTCATCAGATGTTTTTGAATTAGAGAAAATATTTTTACTTTCCCTAAGTTAACACATCAACTCAGGTGTGATGTGATTTATGCTTCTTAAACTGGAGACACTATTTATGTAGTTGAAGAAACTACAGATAGTATTTATGCAGTTGAAGTCAAAGAACTCCACAAGAAATTCTGGTGAAATGTTTTTTCTCCTCTGGCTGTGGCAGTTGTATATGTATAAAGGTGCTTTAAAGATTGCATCACTTACAAAAGCGTTGGATTCAGGGTCACACAGAAGGGCATTCTGAGGTTCCTTTCTGCTCTCTCTGTTCTTCAGTGCAAAAGTAAAATGGCTTACTTGTAGCTGGTCAGACTTCAGTAGCCTGGCTTTCCTTGTAGTGTCAGTTCAAGCTAAAGATTAACTAATATAGTGTTTATTCCATTTCTTAAGGTTGTAACTGTAAACTCAATATTGAACTGCACTAACACACAACTGCTGACTTTTGATGTTTTTTCTGTATACTGTTAGATATGACAATTGTCTGTATTACCAGCTTGCTATTGTGTTCACTGCTCACAAAATTAGGCTGTGGAAAAAGATAATTTGTTTTCTGGTGCTAAAATTTATGCTTTCTTTATGTTGGATTCCAGCTGGGGTCTGTGTCTGAGGGAGAAGGAAGTTACAAAGCCTGTAATAGTGGAAGATGATGTGTAGGTTTGCCTGTTGAGGCCATCAGTTCTGTATGGACTTGGCTGTCTTTGGATCTTGGGACTTGTAGCTGTTTAGAGGTGTGGGTGCCCTCGGTGAGTTGAAAAGGCAAGTCGCTGTTTTGCTCTGTGTGCTTGCTTTCACCATTTGCCTCAGGGTGTCAGAATGCCAAGGGAGGGTGTGTTGGCTTGCTTGAAGCAGGTTTGGGGTTGCTTTCTTAGGGTAGTAAATGAGTTCTGTGGAAAATTGAACTTGTTTCAGAGTTTAACTTGCACCTTACTGCACTGTAGGTTTTCTAGATACACAGCATTTGACAATGCTTTATATTTAATCAGATGAGATACTTGATGGATAATTTGTACATAGTTTCCTGAGTGTTTTCAAATGCTGCACATGCATGTTTGTGAATTCTGATGCTAAAATATCTTTTCTATTTTCCTGTGGGTAGAAGAACCTTCTAAAGCAGGTTAAATATCTAAGACTTCAGAAGTCAGTCTTGCAGTCTTATCTTAGAGGAAATATAGAAGTTTCGTAATTTGTAGTGTGTGTGGGGTTTCCTTCTAGCTTGTTTTTTTTTTTTTCCCTCATATCTGGTTGAGTCTTGTAGAGTACTTTCAGTCTGTTTTACTGTTTTAATTTTGTAATGCTAAAACTGTTGAGCAGTTAGATATAGTGTCTCTAGGTACATGCAAAGTACTGTAGATACCTGGATAAAAGAAATTATGCCCTGATATGATGGCTTCATATGAGCTTCATATATGCTGCATATATAGTAAATTTTTTTTTTATTATTAAAACCCCAAAACAAACTAAAAACCAAACAAAAATACCCTAATCTCCAGAGTATCTTTTATTAAATCATTCAAACAAACAAAAAAAGGAACAAGACTTACTGGAGGAAATGCATAATTGAAAGAAAGAATCACAAGCCTCTGAATCATATTGAGTGATCAGGCAGATTTAAAAATGGTGGGCTTACAAATTCATGCTTTCTAAATCCCAGAGTTTCAGTTTTGTCTCCTCTAGCAAGTGCTCTCAAAGGCAGCTTTTGGTATTCCAGGCATAGAGCTTTGAAAGGTGCTTACAGGGCTCCTGGCCTAAACCTGATATGCTCAGACAGGAGGAAAAAAAAAAAAAAAGGGAAAATTCATGTGTTGAGATAACTGGACTTTAATAGGACAGAAAAGGAAGAGGAGAAAAATAATAAAAAAATAATAAAGGATTCATACTAGATCTAGAACACAGCACTGTACCAGCTACTGGAAAGAATATTAACTATCCCAGCTGAAACCAAGACACAGTTGAAGCTCAAAGTGACTTTTATCTTGGTGAAAGACTAGACACATCCTGGAAAGTAACAAATTAAGTGACTGCTAGGAAGAGGGATGGAGGGAGGCTTTGGTTGCTTGTTTGCTAAAAGGTGCTGGGAAATTTCTGTTGCTTTGAAGAGGGAGTGAGGAAAGTGTGTAATAGCATCATGGGACTCAGTATCAGCTGTCTGAGGCTGTTCTGCACTATGTCATGTTTTTTGGTTGGTATTTCTTCCCCTCCCCCCCACTGGTTAAGGTTTACTACATAATCAGTTATTTCAGTTTTAAAATGAGATGAAAGGAAATAGATGTATTTGAAATTACTAAAACAATTAATCAGATGTATGAGTTCCTTGATAAAATATTAACAGCTTGTTTAAAAAGCTGTCAGATCCCTTGTATGGGCTGGAAGATGTATTTTTGAATGGTGCTAACAAAGTGATAAAGAGTAAACTTTAGTGTCTTTTTTTCCTCACAGCAATATCAATCCCTACATTTTTTTTCCCTGTGGCCTAATGTAGGATAAAAGCAAAAGCTTGAAAGCTTTTTACCTTTGCAGTTGGCTGACCTCTTCTAATAGCCTGACTGTTAAGAAGTATCTCTCTTCATGGGCTGGGGCTTTCTCCAGCATTGAAGCTGAAAATTAAGGGTTCATCTTATGTTGTCTTTGAAGTGTTTTGTAAATGGCAATATTCATATAAACAAGCAGCTTATGTGGTTACTTTTGTATCAGTATGATCCATGAGTCCCTTTGGTCAGCATTATTTGAAACAAAAGAGGCTCCTAGTTATGGGTCTTTAAATCTAGTATTTGTGGCA
The DNA here is from genome assembly GCA_013400495.1 of Nicator chloris. Taxonomy (NCBI): domain Eukaryota; kingdom Metazoa; phylum Chordata; class Aves; order Passeriformes; family Pycnonotidae; genus Nicator; species Nicator chloris. The sequence continues at coordinate 53,552 of WAAE01023853.1, forward strand.
GATGAATTGTCCACCTCTTTTCATAACTATTCAAATCCATCTTTAACAGGCAAGAAAGAACCTAGGTCAGTGTAAAAGGCATGGTAGCAGCATGGTCCTCACTGGCTAATCACATACGATTTATCTGTAATTAGCTAAGTTTTTGCAGAAGTTGGGCAAGGACTACTCTACCACTGGCTTCAGGGATCTTCCCTCTAGTAAATCTTGATTGCCTCTCCTCCATGCATATGAGGATATCTGTAACAAAGCATCTAGAATACAGGAATAGCACTGGACTGCTTATGTTCTTTGCTTGAGTAGTAAGTAGATAAAAGATGGCTCCATGATGAGACCATACTCAAGACATAATCATTTAAGAGGAAAGAAAACACATGATAGGTCTTATTTCTCTATTTCAAGAATCCAGGTGAGCCAATTGAAAAAAAAGAGTGAATACTTCCTGTAAAGTTTACAAAAGTTTTAATGGAATCTCTAGTCATGGAACATCTGAAAACTGACCTTGAATATGGAAAAGGTGGGTCAAGAGTCCATGCTACATAGCTTTGCAAAGTGGAAGAGGCATTTCATTTAGTGGAAATGTTAAGAGGAGATGAGTCTTGGAAATAACAGAAGCAGGAATGTCTAATGGTTTGATCCCCTGTGACTGTGCATGATTTTCTTTCCTGAAGCCCTCCTGGTATTACCTAGTAAAGCTAGTCACCTATTAAAATCTTGGATATTTTTAGGACTACTTGATTTAAAATTACTTTTCTTACCTGAAGAGTACCTGACTGTACTATTTTGACAAGTTTTTTTATTTCTTGTGATGTGAAGTTTTGTATTATTAAAAAACCCAGTAGTGTTCTTCAAGTATGTCTGACTCTTCAGCTGAGGCAACAGCTTTCTGAGATAGCACTGATGATGGCAGTAACCACTTGAATATTAAGTTGAAGAGAAGATTAAATAGACATCTGTTATATTCTGGTATCTACAACAGTTCACTATATCAAGCCCCCTTGCTATGTGTTTGGATGAACTTGCATGCATATCAGTTTTTAAACTCAAAATGTAATTAGTGAAAGTTAAAAATAAATTAGGAACCATGATCTCTGTTCTCCTTACAATTTTCTTCAGTGCTTACAACAAACGTGAAGTAACAGTTAATTTTGTTTTTCAGCACTTGTTTCTTGATTGGATTAGACTGTTATTCGTGTTATGTATTATCATTTTGGCATAACATGCTAGCTGTGCCTATTTCAGTTCTTACCACTGACATTGCATTCAGCCCCTGGAAGTTTAAAAATTATTTAGAGAATGCTGTTCAGAGGTGATGCATAGGAAAGACTTTTGAGAGATTATTCCACCATTAGCTTTAATTTTTTTACATGAGACCCTTTACAGGAAGGAGCCCATTACATTTTTTGTGGGATACAGCATTGGTAAAGTGATATGGTTGATACTCTACTCTGCTCTCACACGACCCTGCCTGAAAGGCTGCATCCAGCTCTGGGGTCCTCAGCACAACAAAGACATGGACCTGTTGGAGCAGGTCCAGACAGGGCCGCCAGGATGGTCAGAGTGCTGGAGCACATCTCCTCCAAAAACAGGCTGAGAGAGTTGGAGTTGTTCAGCCTGGAGAAGGCTTTGGGGGGACCTTCCAGTCAGTACCTTAACAGGGCTTATGAAAAGGAGGGAGAGGACTTTTTGTATGGGCATGTAGTGACAGAACAAAAGGCAATGGTTTTAAACTGAAACAGGGCAGGTTTCGATTAGATGTTAAGAAGAAATTCTTAACTGTAAGGTTGGTGAGGCAGTGGAACAGGTTGCCTAGAGAGTTGTGGCTGCTTTATCCTTGGAAGTGTTCAAGGCCAGGTTGGATTGGGCCATGAGCAATCTGATCTTGTAAGTGACATCCCTGCCCATGGCAGAAGGATTGGAGCCAGATGGTCTTCAAGGTTGCTTCCAAACCATTTTATGATTCTATGATAGCTCAAGATGAAGAAAACAAGGTTTGTATGGTGGATTGACATTGACTGGTCACTAGGTGCCCATCAGGACAGGATACTTCCTCCATCAAAAGAATAGAGGAAAAAATATGACAAAAAGCTCTGGGACTGACATGTAAGGACAGGGACATTAGTGACCACTTACCATCATGGGCAAAACAGGCTCTACTTGGTGAAATTAAATTAATTTATTGCTGATTAAATGGAGAAGATTAATGAAAAATAGGAAAAAATCTAAAAACCATGTCCTATCCCCTCCCTTCTTCTCAAGCTCCACTTTGCTTCAACTTCTCTGCCTCCTTGCTTTGAGTGATGTAGAGGAATGGGCTCAGTTCATAACACTCAATCTGCTGCTCCTTCCTTCTCACACTCTTCCCCTGTTCCGTCCTGAGGTGTCCCACTCACGGGTTATGATCATTCACAAACTCCTCCAGCATGGATCCTTTCTGCAGATTCCAGTCTTCCAGGGGTGGACTGCTCCAGCATACATCACCCTGGAGGTCACAGGTCCTGCAAGAAAACCTGCATGGGCTGCAGTTTCCCATAAGGCACATCTGCCTGCTTCGGCATGGATGTCCTCCATGGACTGCAGGTGGATCTCTGCTCCACCTAGGGCCTCCATGGACTGCAGGGGGACAGCTGCCTCACCATGGTCTTCACCACAGGCTGCAGGGGAATCTGTGCTCTGGCATGTGGATCACCTCCTCTCCCTCCTTGTGCACTGATCTGGCAGTCTGCAGAGTTGTTACTTCAACATATTGGTGGTCCTGTCTCACAGCTGCTGTTTCACAGCAGTTACTGCTCCTTAAATATGTTATCACAGAGGTGCTGGTGTCATTACTGAGTGGCTCAGGTTTGGCTAGTGGTGTGTCTGTCCTGGAGCTGGCTGGAACTGTCTCTGTCCGACATGGGGGCCACTTCTGGTGTCTTCTCACAGGAGCCACCCAAGCAGTCCCCTACTAACAAAACCTTGCCGTGTGAACCCAGTACAGATATTTCCAACTTACTGTTCATGTTATTTACAGTTTAATGTTTTGTTTTTCAGCAGTCAGATGATTTCGAGTGAAGACTGTAAATTTATTGAAATGTTTGAAAAGAACAAGGATCCAGAAGAAAGACAGAAGTTGTTGCAAACAGAAGGCAATCAAGTAACTTTCTCTTAATGAAGTCTCTTTTGAGGAGGAAGGAAATCTTAGTTATCAACTCTTATTTTGTTGTTAGCTGTGTACAGTTAAGATGTTATGGGATAAGTATAAAGCTTGCTATCATGATTGTTTTATTTTTCCTATTTCATTGTTTTTAAAACCTACTATATAATTGTTAAATGTCATCTTGTTGTGGGACAAGCTAGGTCGAGTCTTCTCTCATCCCAGTTTACTTAATCATGCACACTTGTACTTGAGTCACTTCTCTTTTTTTGGGTTTTTTTTTTCTTTATAGTTTATTGATGACAGCTGCTACCAGAAAGATTGCTGCTTAGTTAGCTAAGCAATTATAATTTAGTTACAGCATGGAGTCCATTGACTGCTAAGGTGGATTCAGTTAGACACGGGTGTCTTGTGTCGTTTTAGGTATGGTATGAGACCTTTGCATTGGACGGAGCTGACTCAGGACTGAATCAGCCCTTTGCGCTTAAGGAGTCCAGGCAGGATGCCCAAAGACACTTTAAAAAATATTTGAATCAGTAGAATCTCAGCCTGAGGTTCTAGCACAGAATGTCAGACTTCAAGAGAATTGGGAGAAGCAGGGATGAAAGTGAAGAGTAGATGCTCTCAACACATAAACATTTCTAGCCATTTTTTCTACTTTAATTTTAGGCTTTTTGTTTTGGTTTTGTATTTTTTTTCTCTCCAAAGCGTACGGTGTTACTGTTACCTAATGGATCGTAGTTTCCGCAGTAACAAAAACATATGCGGGGTACCTTATATATCACTGTATAATTATGATGTAGCAGTTCAGAATTGGGAGTGTCTTTCTGTTTTAGTTGGATGTGGTGAAGGGGAAGGAGGAAGTGTAAAAAGTAATGTTGTAACTATTTCAGCCTGCTGAAATTGTAACGTTCTTCAAAGATGAATGAAGTTTTTTTCTATGAGGTATATAGTAAGTGAGCAAAGGAGTTACCTGTCTTCTCTCTCCATTCAAATTGTTGAAACTTTTTTTGTACTCTTATTTGCTGTTTTGTCAGTTTACTTGATCTTCTCACTACCATAAAAAAGGGGTTCTAAGTGAGACTTTTCTAATCTGATTTTCAACCAAGCATATTGAGGACTTTCACTAGCAAGTACTTATTTAGTTTGAAAGCCATAAAACAATTTATAAAGGGCAGCAACCAATGTGACAAAAAATTTTCTTTGTGAGATAATGTCAAATGTATTCATCTCTTACTGCAATTGAATAAGATTGGGATGCTCAATGCTTATGTAAGACTTAACTGTGAATTAATAAAGTCCTGGTTTATATTATCAAAAGGAACAAAGACAATTGCTAATATTAATTTTAATGTCTCTTTTATTTTTCTAGTGTGCTAAAACATTTATAAACTTGATGACTCATGTCTCCAAGGAACAGACTGTTCAGTACGTTCTGACTATGGTTGATGATATGCTGCAAGTAGGTCAATAATATGTATTCTTTTAAAGTCTTTAAATGCATGCTTGAATGTCTCCCTAGTGTAATTAATGTATTTTCAGGTGTTTGTCATACTGTGTTAAAAACATTCTGTTACATTTTCAGATCCTGTCTTCAGAGATTAAATGTTAGACCTAAAGTTGTAAGGATAACATAGCTTGTAATATGTTCAAATTCTGGAAGTAAAACAAACTTTTATGCTTGTCTGTTGGTTCTCAACTATGTTTAATTCAAAACTTGGTTGTTAAGGCTAGGTTGCATAGTGGTATCATTTTATGTGATCTTAATTTGCAGAATTTTTTTCTAAATACGTTTTACATTTGAAATATTGGCTTATGATGTGGTAGACTTGTCAGTGTTAGATTAATGTTTGGATTTGATGATCTTAAAGGTCTGTCCCAACCTAAACGATTCAAAAATTCTGTTACTTGTGACCTCAGCCCTTTCCTGTGGTATAGGGAGGATATGACTTATCACTTGAAGTTGTTGAAGCTTTTCCTGTGAAGGTGTTAATTTGGCAACCCTCAGCAAGAAGGTGTAGTTTCTGCAGTTTCAGGTTTCCAACATAAGTTTGGTTGTTTGGGACAACATGTTTTGAAATTCTGCTTGGTTTAATTCTAAACCAGGAACTTTTAATTCAGTGTAACATGCAGCTCTTTGTAACTGTGGATGACAGTGGCTTGTAAGAGTAGGCTATTAAACTTGGTCGCAGGACTGCTGAGCTGATTGGGACAACTCAAGAAGAGGCTTTACTCAATCAGATAATCCTGCTTTTATGTTTTCTTGCTCTGAAGTTGGCTAAGAGAAGGCATTTGGAAGTGATGTAACAAGATGGGTTGAGTTGTGTGAGGTTTTTTCATAGTATTCACATAAACTATCTGTGTTTGATAGTTTCTCTTCTCCTGTTTTATGATATATTTGATATATTTGAAGGTTACAGTGAAATGTGTTTAGTGCTATTGGTTTAGGGTATTGCCCTAGGAGGTGAACCATGTGAGTTGTAATTCCAGATCTGAGTATTCAGTATTTGAAGAGGCAAGTTGAAGAGTGTGAACCTCTCCACAGTTTGTATAACATGAGGACCATGGTGTTCTTTCATGTGCCTGTCTGGATAATAGAGCCCTAAGTGAATGCCCTGATATCTAGGATATTAGCTAGTGGTGGTGGCAGCAACTTACTCATCTGTAGCTTGGTCACTTTTTCTCATTTAGTTTTACTTTTGTTCAAATGTCACACAAACATTAAGAAGCAGAGAAGACGAAAATGATCCTCAGTGCCATTCTTTGATTAGGACACTGAGCTGGGAATACCTTGTTTTGGTTTACACATTGGATGACAAACTTTGGCTTAGTGTGTGAGAACTCTTTATTGTGGCTACTTCTGTGAGGAATGGGTGTTGCTTTCTGTGTATCAGTGCATCAGTGGCCAGAGAAGTCACCATTTCCCTTGCCCTTTTTCAGAACTTGTGAATGTTCATAGGTCTTGTTTTGCTAATGTGCTTTGGCATTAGCACGTAGCCTGCAGCTACAGTATATAATAGCTGATGATAACTCCTGTGCTGTGGAATTAATAGCCCACAGGTAATGCTTTCACTTGCATTGCCCACTTTTGAACAGGTGGAATAGTTCTAGGTAGTCACAGAAAGTAGTTTTGAGTAATCTATTTTTTGCTCTATTGTTTTAGACATAAGTGGTTAAATGTATATATTCTCTTGATTTTGTGACATGGCTGTATTTTGGGCCTTACCCTACTCTAGAAGTGGTGCATATAGAATTCTTAATGTTAAATGTAATGGCTTTAAATTATTCAGGCTTTATAGTGATATAGCAGAATTGGTGCACACTACATATTCTCTTTTGTTTGAAATTGAATGCTTTTTTCGCTTCAGACATTCTGCTTTGGTATCCAGAAGGCTGCACTGACTTTTGCAGTGCTGTCTGTGATTGCATTATTCAGGGATTCAGGGATGCTGGCATAGAAAGCTTGTGTGCAAGGTATCGTTGGCATTAATTCAGCGTTTCCTAACCTGTGACATCTCTGCTCAGCAAGGCTGAAACAGCACGTGTTTTGTTTTGCTCATGTTCAGGGGTTGGAACATACAGCCAGTGGGGCCTTATGAACTCCTGATTGCATGTTTTCAAGGTGTAAGATTCTTGTCAGAAAGCGGCATTTTGGCCAATAATGGTGTGACTGTAGTTTAAAGCAGGATCTCTGCAGATTGCCCAGGCACAAGAACCCACAGTATCATAGAATCGTAGAATGGTTTGGCTTAGAAGGGTACCTTGAAGATAATCTGGTTCCAGCCCCCTTACTGTGGACAGGGACACCTTCAGCTAGACCAGATTGCTCAAGGCCCCATCCAACCTGTTCTTGAAGACCTCAGGGATGGGGCATCCCCAGCTTCCTTGTGCAAACTGTTCCAGTGCCTCATAATCTTTCCCTAATACCTAAACTTACTCTCAGTTTGAAGCCATTCCCCCTTGTCCTGTCAGTGCATGCTCATGTAAATAGTTTTGCCTCATTTTTCTTGTGGATATGAAATCTCCAGCCTTGGACTGACTCATCTTAATTCAGTACATTCAAAAATTTTAAGCAAGAAATTGTTCAAGGACATGTCATGGTGCCATTGACTCTGAGTAAAATTTGCCTTGAGAAAGTATGTTTGCTGCAATTTCATGAGACGAACAAATAATATTTGAAGCTGCTTTTGATAGCTGGAACTTTTAGAGACTATCACAGGTAGCAGTATCTAGCTTTTGTCTGATGATGAGTGACTATGGTTCATCTATTATCTTTCTATGCTTTGCTTTTGAGGTGGTAAAAATTATGTCAGCTGTGTTTTGAGCTCACCAAAAGCTTACTTGGGTGTTCAGGATTGTTCAGCATTTCTAATTACTGATTTGATGACCTTTCTAAGAAAGATTGCTTTTGAACACTGGCAAATGTGAAATTAGTGTGGTGTTTACCATATAAGATTATTGCCCTTCCATTTACTTCTGAAGGTGGAGAGTGTTAGCATACTGCCATCCTTGAGGAAGCATTTCTTACTGTCTTCATCTGATAAATTCTTGGAACAATTTCTTTGGATTAGTGACCTTGTTGCACTGCACAGTCTGTTACTTATGAAATCTCTAAGAACCTACACTCTAGTCGGTGGAGGTAGCAGTACCACCTGAACTTCATTATACTTCTTCAGAAATGACAGCTATTAAATTATTCAACTGTTGATGGCAGAGCTTCAGAATTTTCTTTTTATCAGTGTAGTCAGTAGCTTCCTAGGAAGGTGCTACACTGCATATTTCAGGGCTGTGGGAAGTTTTCCACTCCTTCCCTTCTGTCTTGATCCTGCACCTTAGCAGCAAACCAGACGAGTCTTCTGACTGACAGCATGTTGAAATTATTTCAGCATTTCTGCTTCCAGAAATGTTTCCTTGTCCGCCTCCTCTTTAGTTATGTTGTAAACTGAACTCACTGATCTGGTAAGTTTTGATCTTTCTTAGCTAGACTGTTTAGCATGTTCAGGTGCTAACAGTGATTTATTTGATCAAACTGCCATTTCTCATTAAGCAGGCCCTCACAGAGTAAAAGCTCTCCACCAAAGGCTCTGTGTTCCTGAGATCTTAGTTTTATTTATTTCATAGTTCGAACAACAAATTTTGAGAACATTTCTGGGTGCTTTTTTGTGCATGCCATGTAAAGAATGGATCACTGTGAGGGTTATAACTGGCAGATAACTGGTGATATCTGAACTTCCCCAGTCAGTGATCAGGGCAGCAATTTGCAGCCCACATGGTACAATACCGTTGTGGATTAACCCTAGCTGGCAGCTAAGCTCCACACAGCCACTCACTCACTCCTCCAACGGGGGGATGGAGAAGAGAATCGGAAGCGTAAAAATGAGAAAACTTGTGTTTTGAGCTAAGGACTGTTACTTTCAAGGTTGAAGCTCTAAGGCACAGTAAGATGTCACTGTTTGAATCATGGATACACTCAGGTCGTCTTGTGCTTAATGGATTGTATTCCAACAAGAGGCTTATATAGCTCTTTCTTCATACCTAGAGTTAATAACAGGGTGCAGAATTGGTGGAGAAAAGCCCTTCTAGCTAGAGGACTTTGAAAATTAAAATGTCTGGATAGTGGAGACTGATACTGTCCTTTTGTGAGTTTCTCATTTGCCTTCCTTGATAGGAGTTGTGTACCTGGTGGTAGTAGATTGACTTCAATGGGGAGACATCTCTTTAGAAGGAAAGCTTCCAATCCATCAGGCTGGAAAGCATATGGAAATGCTTGAGGAAAAAGCAAGAATTCGAACGGGAGATTTTTTGGGACTGTCTGTCTATATTCTAGGCTATTAGGAAACAGCAGAGCTTTTCTTTCTCCTTCATGATTGTATGGCCTGTTCTCTGGCCTGGTGTAAGGAGAACTGTAATAGTTGCTTTGCATAGTGATTATTAGGGGAAATACTTAAAGAAGCTGTCCCAGTGCTCAGGCTCAGGTAGTTGTGGTCTCTTGTGGCTCAGGGTAGGAGCCCTGGAGAACAGACTTCTGGTGGCACTGTCCTCATAGATATGTAGGTTGCCTGAGATAATTGCTGAATCAGTTGCAGCCTCCTCTGGGAGAGAAGAGCTCATTTCCTGTTGAGAGGAATGGAAATGCTCATTTACACCCCTAAGGTTTCACTTATAGAAGAAGTTGAACAATAGGCTCTTGTGTGGAAGTAGAAGTACATTGAAAACTTTATATGGACTTTAATCAAGCAAAATTGTTTAGATGAAGAGTAGTGTTGTTCTTAAAAAAGTCAGTATTTAGCTTGTTTCTCATTTTCCTCACTCCACCTGTGTGTTCAAAAGAATATATGTGTTTTTGCTCAAGCAGGTGTTGAAGTACTGGGATACAACTAAGTCTTCAAGGTTTGTTTCCTCCCCCCCAAATCTCCAAGCTTAATGTTGGAGTGCTGAAATTACTGTATCCACAAGTAATTTTTCAGTCTAACTGAAAAATTTCCGTGGGCCCTTACGAGCTAGGATACACTCTGATAGTCTATGCCAACATACCAAGGAGCAAATAACTGCTTTATGTCAAATGCTTTTACAAGTCTGTCATCTTTTTCTCTCTCAATTTTTACAGGAAAATCATCAGCGTGTTTCCATCTTCTTTGATTTTGCAAAACGTGGTAAAAACACTGCATGGTCTTATTTTCTGCCAGTGTTGAATCGACAAGATGCCTTCACTGTGCATATGGTAAGTTTTAAATGAACCTTTCTCTGAAGATGGTAGAGAAAAATGCAGGTTCCATTTTTCTTCAGGAGATTTTGGAATTTGAAACCGAACTTCTGCCGGGACTGGAAAGTTTTTGTCTTGCAGCCTAGACGAGTCATTCTTAATACAAGCTTCACCTAACACATTTTAAAAAGCAAAGTTACATTGTTAATTTGCCTTGGTTTATTTCTGGGAGATTAGGGCAGATTTTAAAAATTCAGAAAAGCAGGGATTTTGAACAATAAGTACAGTAAAACACGCCTGAAAATTTTTTATCACAACTGCCAGTCAATGCTGTAGAAATATTAGAATTTTAGTTCTCATCTTGTGCAAAGAAAATATCTTTACCTTGATGAACCTTATTTTCTCGTATGCTCAGTTTATCAGCTGACTCACTGGAAGTGTAGAGTGAGAGACAGAGAAGTGCTTGATGTTGTTCAGGTACTGCTCATGAGCAGCTAAAACATTGATACATTACCAGCACTGTTTTGGACACCAGTCTGAACCACAGCATCATATGGACTGCTGGGAACAAAATTAAGTCCATCCCAGCCAAAGCCAGTACAGCCATGTGCAGTGTATGGTTTCTGCTATACTTTTGACTGCTGTTTGCTGCTCCTGTATATGGAGTAGCTTTTCTGGAAGCTTAATATTCTTCCGTTGTCAGTGGTAAGAACTGGCCATTTCATCTCAGCAAGATTTTTCCTTGTGCGACAAAAATATGTTTATATTACTGTAAATTCCTAGAGGAGACCACGGTTTCCAACAGTGAAACTTATATTATGGCCTGAGGAAGAGGAAACTGCACAGTTGTGAAAGTGCTATGTTGCATATATTTGTGCTGGAATGATTTGGTAGAGTCAAATCAGAGACTCAAACTAGAAACCCACTACCTGGCCTGCATTAGGCTGTGGGGGCAGAACTGGTGCAAGGATTCCACAATACCGAGCAAGCCATGCTGTTTGCCCTGGGTTGTGGCCAATGCAACTGTGTTTGGGGCTGTACTGCAACTTGAACAGCAAGCTGGCATGTTCTCAAGAAAAATGTCAGGCTTGATTTATTTATTTAATCTAATTGGTTGACTGCATGCATGTGAATCAGTTTTCTTGGTGTAGGGTGAGGGAGGAGGTGGCTGGGGGTTTTTTTGGCCAGTGCAGTTTGTTTTGTGGTTTTTTTGATGGTAGTGCTAACCAGGACCCATCCTGCAAAACTGCAGTTTGAGCAGTCAGACAACGCTGACTGCCCGAATACACAGGTAAAGCATAACTTTTAGACCCTTGCAGTGCAAACTATTTAGTCTCCCTGGAATGGGGGTTTTTAAACATATGGTATAGAAATTTTGATGGTCAGCATTTCTCTTCTCAGATTTGTGTTATTCAGATATTGTTTTCTTTAGATACTGCAAAAATATACAAATACTTTAACAAAACACAGAGAATCTTGTGTGAAGTTAATCCACTTAAAGTGGACCCACTAAGTTTACTGCCTTATTATACCTTTTAGTACAGTGCATGATTTTTAAAGCACATAAATGTTTTCAAATCCACAGTTTTAGGATTGTGTTCTTTCTGTTGGGTTTATTTTATTTTTGTCCTTACTATGTACAGTAGAAGATTTTTTTACGACACATTTAAATCTGCCAAGGCAGATAAAAATACTCATCCTCTGTGTAGACTCAAATTCTGCTAAGCATAACTGGTCTCTCATTCAGGGGCCAGGTAGCAGTTTTAAGTCAGAACACTTGACTAGAGAGCTAATATCTTGTGTTGTAAAGCTGGAGGGATTTTATAGGGTGACTTACTTGCATCCAGAAGGGGGTTTGACGCATTTTAGTGGAGCAATTGTTGTTCCAGACACACTTGTAAACCCTCTAGAAATCAGTGGTGGTGGTGCTGCACATATGAATGCCGTAAGGGGGAAAGGTGGCTGGAATAGTGTCCTCACTGCATTGTGAAACTGCGTGCATGCAAATGAACCCTTGCTTCAGTAATTTCTTGGTTACACTGCCTCTTGATATGTAAGCTGGCTCAAATGCTTTTGCAAATTAACTGCAGGCTGCAGTGTAGATTTACTTCAAATATAATTTGGAAAGGCTGGTGTAGAAATATACTCTTGTTTAAGTATTGTTAAAGCCATAGGCATCATGAAAATTCTTAACCTGACCACATCTTTACTCCCCAGCTTAATTCTTAAGTTGTAACTTCCATTTTACTTTTCTGCTCTGCTTCTTTTGGGCTTGAAACTTCTCCCTTCTTGAAGATTACTTCCTTCAGTTGAAGTACAAAAACCCTTCAATACTATGCTACCATTTGTGTGGCATATGCCATAGTTGCTTAAAACAAGCCTGCATGTGTTAGGCCATCAAGTGTCTTGCTTTTGATTGATTTCTGGCTGTAGTGGTGTCCTACAGCAGTAGCCCATCGACTGCTTCCCTCCACCTCCTTCTGAGGTCTTTATTGGTGTTTTGTGAACTTCAACAGCTACAGGTAACTGTTAACAGGCACAAAGAGTCCCCTACATAGAAAACAGGTAGATTTCTGTAAGGGACTATCTTTTATCTAAAATTGGTTTCCAGAGTTTACAGAACTTCTCACTGAATTCTAGAATTGCTGTGTTTGAAAAATTGGTTTATTGCATTCTTTTTCAGGCAGGAAGAATTATTGCCAAACTGGCTGTTTGGGGAAGGGAACTTATGGAAGGCAGTGACTTGAATTACTATTTCAACTGGATTAAAAAGGAGCTTAATTCACAGGTAAAAAGCTGCTTTTGTTTAAACTTTACAGTAATTTTGGAAACTTTTTTCAAGAATATAAATGTATACATGTGCAAACAAGAAGTATATTTTTGGTTTTGGTTTTTTAAAATGAAATTTTACTTCGTCATTTTTAAAGCTAAATGTTCTTTATTCAAGCACTTAGTTTTTAACTTAACTGTGTTTTCAGTGTTTTTATTCTAGGCCTTGAAATGTAAATTAATGATAAAGCTTCTTGCCTTTTCTGTCGGTTAACACAGAAAATGTGAGATGAGGGTTTTCTTGTCTTGCTGCTACTATTTTGGTTATCAGAGCTTTTTGCTCAGAAGAAAGGTCACATGGCAGCAGAAACTGACTATCAAAATCTTTTTCCAGTTTACTGTAGTACATAGCCTTTACTTCTAGCTCTGTGTCTTGAAACTGAATAAATTCCAACTTACTTGGACAGTGTTTTTATGGTATTCGCTCAGTTTGAGTCACTTACTTCTGGCTTATCCTTCAAAGATGAACCATTCTCCTTTGTATTGATTCCTGGACATTTTTCCTCCAAAGCACAGGGATTTGTCACTCACTCTCTTAGTGTTGTAGTAGAGGTGGTTTCTGGAGAGCCAAGAAACATTCAGTAGATTTATTAATGGTATATTTTTTAGTTTTCTGAATTGGGCTTATTAAAAAGGAATTTTATTTTTTTCCTCGGGAAGGAGAATCTTAAAGTTGGAATTTCCTTCAGAAAGATGCAAGAGTACAGTTTGCACATTCTAAGATAAATAAATTCTTGAAAAAATCCACACTTAAATAGTTAAAAATGTTGACATACCAGATCAGCTCCAAGCACGTTCTTCTAGACATGAAGTGTGTATGGGAAATAAATACAATACATTATGGTCATATAGTAAGCAGGAAAAATACCTAATAAATTCTAAATTTTTTTTTAATGACTAGAAAGATTGGAGAACTGAAAGAAACTTGCTAACAACTGTTCCTTACGGGTGAAGAACAACTCTGATTTAAAACTTTTATTTTTTCTTTTCTTAGAAACGCGGTACAGGGGGTTCTGTGGATACGGGAGCAGCCTCCACAAGTGATGTGAGTATATCTTTGAAATCTGTCAATCTGCTATTTTGGGCAGGTGTTCACTCCTCAGATTAAGGTGCAGATCTCTTCTGGTGCCAGTGATAAGGAGTACTTGGAATCAGAACTGTACAACGCAGTGCCAGGTGATGGCGCCAAGAAACAAACGTATTTTAAACATTGATTTCACATAGAATATTGGCAGTGGAAGTGTATATTTTACAAGTTAGTTTGTCTTGTTAAAGCTGTAGATGTATCTAGGATTCTCTTTTTTAAAACTTGAAAAAACGATGTAAATTTAATTTAATATTCAAACAATATTAGGTCCCTGACTTGGTGATATTAGAAGTCTTTTCCAGCCCATCGGACTCTGATTTAGTACTGTCTGTTTACCACTGAGCTGTTTGACTTGTAGAAGAAACCTGAAACTGAGAAGCTTTTGACTGTTGTGTTGTGCAGAACTTAGAAAAGGGCACATCAGATATTAAAGCTGATACTCGTCCTAAACCACTGTAGCATGAAATTGCAAGAGTGCTTTCAAAGCTGTAAGCTTTTCATATTTGAATAGCTTGAATTCAGAGGCAAATAGATTGTCCTTTTTGCATCAATATTTTTTTAATAGCAGCTGAGCTTGGAGATTAACTGTGGCAGTATAACAAATGCAAATGATCATCATAACTGGATTTTCTGTGGTGTTGTGGCATGATGAGGCAGTTTATTATAGTTCTTGAATGTGAAGTAGATTTCAGTTTGGTCTTTTGTTCCTTTTGCAGCCTGAAAGTGGTCACAGTTTCTCAGAAGACTTAACTTGGTATTTGTTGTTCTTTGAAGTGTAGTCATGGCTTTAAAGTGTTAGCTTCCTGTAGAGGAGAAACCTCTTAAATTACCCCATCTGGGGTTTAAAGTAGAAAAGATGCAAGACTGTTATGCGTGAGTACGGGAAGGGTGTAAACAATGACCTGAGCATATAAGTTGAAATATTTCAGTATTTTGTGTGCAGACCTGTGTTCCATAGTGTAAGGTTTTGTTAGACTGACAGCCCTCTGTCATACAACCATAAAAGAGTAAATAGTTCTACAGTACACAACACCACTTACTGTGGAGCCATGAGCTCCTCTACCTGCTCAGAAATTGGTATCCATTGCACCGTGGCACTGCATGGATGTACTGTGCCATGGCAGGATCCCAGAGGAGCAGAGAGCAAATATGCTTTAGGATAATTAAAGTGGGTAACTATTGTCTTAACTTCGTTAGTGTTCGGATTTCAGATCTAGCTTATGCAGGATTTTCAAGCAGGTCCTGGCTAATTTCAGAATAAATAAGAGATGTAGTTGTTTCATTTTATACAGGAAATGAGAGCTGGAACCTATTATGAAATTTCAATTATAATGGTGTTGGAAGATGATGCTTTTATGACAGACTCTTTAAAAAAGAAAACTCCAAGTTCAATGGGTTGGCGATGCAGATAAATTAATGCATTATTTGGAGTGGGAGAACTGTCTGTGTGTTTATAGCTGTTTTGTTTGCATGGGGTGTGAAAATGACTACTTTCACAAGGAAGTTGATGTTCTATGATTTGAGCCCAGATGCACAGACTTAGTTTTTACATAAAGGACTTAAATGTCTCATGAGAGACACAGAATGAGTTACTCTTTATTTTGAGTTGTGTTTATTGCCTCCTTTCTTTCCATATGGGACTGCCTAACTTCTTTACTTCATTAAATGTTTGAAAGGTTTGATCTTGTGTTATGTGAGTGAGCTACCATGAGACTTTCAAGGAAAAGGCTTATGGGGAGGAAAAAAGCAAACAACATTGTATCAACAGCATATCTGATTAATGTACGTATTAGTGAAGGTAATGCTGACAATTGAGCAAGAAGAGAGAAAAACATGCTCTGGCAAATTTATTCAAACAGAAGACAGCTTTCATTCACAGATACTGACGGAAGGCATGTTCAAATGTTCTCATAATGTAAAGTGGTATCACTTGCATAACACTTCTTTAATATTCAGAACTCTTTCCTTTTGTGCCAGTAAAGCCTAATTAGAGAAACTGTACTTCAGCACTTACTACTTGACTCTTCTGGTAAGAAGTGATTTGTTGTTCTTTTCACCCAGAATTTCCAGTATGTACAGTGTGTTGCTGGTTGTCTGCAGCTGATGCTCAGGGTCAATGAATACCGCTTTGCATGGGTAGAAATAAATGGAGTAAATTGGTGAGCACCTCTTTCAATTTATATGGATATACATGCACTTACAGTGGTATGATGCCCAGTGATGTTTTATTGGAATAGAACTCTCTTGTAATAGACAGCTGTTCTATTTGCATACAAAAGAGATTTGTTTTCAAACATTAACACAGTCAGATAGACAAACTTGCACTGTTGAGGCTTAGATGCAACTCTCTTGTTTAAAAAGAACTGCTTAAATATGTATCTGAACAGGAATAGAACCATTTGGCTTCACCTGAAGATGTTCTGAGTTTTTTTAATAGAGCAAGGACTAATGAA
>WAAE01023855.1:0-18124 GCA_013400495.1 Nicator chloris
GCTTGGGATTGCCCCAAACCAGGAACAGGACCTTCCACTTGGCCTCGTTGAACTTCATGAGGTTCTTATGGGTCCATCTTGCGAGCCTGTCAAGATCCCTCTGGATGGCATCTCTTCCCTCCAGCACATTGACCACACCACACAGCTTGGTGTCACCTGCAAGCTTGCTGAGATGCACTCAATCCCACTTTCCCTGTCTCCAACAAGGATGTTAGACAGCACCAGCCCCAATACCAACCCCTGAGGAACCCCACTTGACCTGCAGAATTAAAGTTTGCCACAAAAGCAGGCTTGGAGATTTTAGGGCTACACTGATCTCTTGAGTATTAACACATACCCTGCATATACTCTTATTCCTCCATCTAAGAACAGGTTTCAGCCCTAAGAAAGATAAATAAAACACTCTGAATCTGTTATAGAATGCATAGCTGTGCCACAGAATCAGGCAAACACCTGATGGAAAGCAGGTGTATCCTCTGTTCCTTAGGGAGCACAGCAAGATAGATAATGGTCTGTCACACTGAAAGAAAATGGAGATTCTTTCCTATCAAAGGACTTCACCATATTTAGGATACAGTTTACTTTATGGGAAAACTTCTGGCAATAACCATGAGGAAAAGTGGTTTTATTCATCTTGATTACTGGCAGGGATTTTTCCATAGTGTAAACAATAACTCATAGGTATTCAGGCACCCAAAGCTTTGAAACAGCTTTGAGAGCAGGCAGCAACTGACTTTGCTTGAATCCAAACTCATCATATAAACCTCTTGATAGTTATTATTCTAAGAAGCACATTGCCTCTGTTTTTGCCTGCACAGACTACAAAGTGCATGAAAAGTACTGAAAGAGCCTGAGAAGTTGCTGGGGGAGGGAATGCAAATTTATTCAGACCTTTTTAAAACAGTAGACAAGCACTTGTGCTAATCCTAGAGATGTGCTTGTTTTTCTAAACTGTTGCAAATGTTCTCTTAAGATAGTAATAAAAATTTAACTTTGAATTTATCTAGCATTACAGACATATCACATAAAATGAACTCTAGTCTGTATACCCTTTGCAATTTCGACCGTGTTCAGATTAAACCAGATGGGACTTGCTCAAATGAGTATTTTTGGACCATAAAAAGGTACTTTTAAGCCCTTGTTTTCAGTGGGAAACTGTGCTTTCTTTGTTTAAACATCATATATGCCCAGTTTTTAGAATTTGGTCTGAAAAAGTAGAAAAAATGATTCATAACAGAAAAAAAGGCAATTTCTTCCCCAAGTACATTTTTTCAACAGCACATAAGATAGGGATGACAACACTGCAACACTTCAGTAACAGTCATCATGTCTTAGCAAAACATAATAAAGTCCTATTTTCCTAGGATTTTTGTTCACCTTTCTTCTTTTTAACATCATGTACTTTAGATTGCCTTTTTATATCAGATATTATTGGGTTTTTCCTTCCAGATGCTTAGAGGTTAGGAAAGGATTTTCCTTCTTTTGATTCTTCTCCTGGGAAAAAAATTCAGCAGCTTGCTCATTTCCTCAGTACTCTCTGTATAACAAAAGGTGGCATATATGGAAGGCCTCATTTTTCTGTTAGCTCTACTGCTCCAGACCTGCAACTTCTGTTAATTTCCTTGGGCACTGAAGATGTTCAGCAGCTCTAAGGATTGAATATACTCAGACCAAACAAATATCAGAAGCTTATACTGGAACCATGGAATTAATAAGGACTGGAGTTCTAAAACAAAGAGCAGTGAGTTTAGACAGACATAAACCCAAAATATTTCTTCAAAAATTAATATAAAAATATTTTTTGTTATTCTCATCTTCCATATGTATTATCCTCTTTTCTTCTTTCTCCCCTTTTTCTTCTTCTTTAATGCTGTATTTTCCTATTTAACTATTTATTTGTTGTCCTTTTTTTCTGTGCAATAGTAGTTAATTATATTTTACATATGCTGGGAAATTCTTATAAAAGCACTAGGACTTAGAAAATAAACTTTTCTCTTTTTTTAATTGATGGAAAATCTGCAAGTTTAATTAGGCGACCCATTGAGATAAACGCATCAACAAACAAATTTCCCACTCATGAATGCAGCAGAGCTAACAAGAAACTGCCTAGGAAGTTTCAATTCATTTGGGTCCCAAAGTATTTATACGCAACAGATTTGGGCCAGATAATAGCTTTCCAATACAACCCAAGGATTACAGAGTGAACCCCAGCAGGGCAGCTGATTATTAAGCACTGGGAAATCTCCCACTGGATTAGAGCACACATATTTTTCTTTCAGAGTGACAGGCAAACGAATGCATGCCAGGAAAATGCCTGAAGGAAGAAGGGGTTGATACAAAACTGTCCTTTGCAGGTAGTCGCTGCTTGGGCTCTTCTAGGCTGCTCTATAAATAAGCTGGTCCTGATGACCTGAAGAAGAGGTAGGACAAAGATCCTATTTAGTCTCTGAGCCTCTTGTTTACAGTGCAGGTTATTTTTCTGTTTATACTCTGCACCATCTGAATCCAGAAAAGAAAAAAGTGAGCCTAGTCTGAGACTGCTGATACAAGCCACTGGTAAAAATTGAGGTTATCTTGAGATTAGAAGTAGCAAGAGAAAGGATACAGAAGCATAATACCTTAAAAAGAAGAAACATAAATGTTATTTTAAATAATAATCACATATGGGCCATAACATTTATAATGAAGTCAGATGTTCAACATTAATAACTGACATAAGGAAGCAATCATATTTAAAAAGGAGATATTTATTTCTGAAGATGCAAAGAGGCATTGCACTTTTTTCTTTTGCATCTGAAAAGCAAACATTGTACTTGAGGAATCAATTAAAAATAACAAAATAAAAGGGAGGACACAGCACTATCAGTCCAGAATTTCCAACCTCTTTGCAATTTGCTTCCACTTAAGAACATGACTGGTTCTTCAGAGCAATAACTGCATAGCATCTGGGGGACTTCACAGGATCAAATAACTTCACAAGTCCTGACCAGGCAATGTTCTCCTGAAAATGATATAATTGAAGTGCATAAAAATGTGTTTGACTTATAAGCTAAAATATGGTATTAGGTCCACTTTTTGAAATACAAAATTGAAAATACATAGAATTATCCTAATGCAAAGCAGGAAAACCACTTATCTAATAAGAAAATCAAGGGAAAATTTGTTGTGAAAAAAAGGACACCCATAACAGGATATATTTTAAAGTTATTTAATTATTTCTGGTGCTATTAAGTGATAGGTTCCCACCTGCTACACTGATAAAGCTTTGCTTTTTGGTTGAACTAGAGCAAAGAAATTAAGGATCATACTTGTTTTATGTTGCACATTCTACTACTGAAGTTAATTAACTGACTTTTCAAATTAATCAAGCTGGCTGGATCTGGTCATCTTGTTGCATTTGGTTTTTATAATTTTTATTTTTCCTCCTGAACACATTTTGCGAATCAATCAGTACAAGATTAAATCCATGCACATATTATACATAGAAAAGGTGAATTAGAGCTATATGCAGCAAGCTTGATCTCCCATCTTGGAAATCATACAGATTTCTATGCAATTTTTAACTGGTTGGCATTTGAGAAAATACATCATTATTTAACTTTTTCAAATTGCCTCTCTGCAAAAATACCAGTTAGAACAAAGGCATACATTTACTACAATTTTGTTGTTCCAAGTGCACCGCGACAGAGAATAAAGTGAGTTTTAACTTATGATAAAATGAAGCTGTTAAAATGAAAGGTTTATAGTGGAAAAACACAGCTATTCATATGAATGAGTTTAAACTTTATTTTAAAAATTTTGACTATGGCCCAGAGCAGAAGCTGGAAGATGCTACCATTTCCTCCTAGGAAATTATTATTTGTGTGAAAAATGTTTACTGGCGCAGAAAAAGTATTACCACTGCTTTCAAGTTAACCAGGCCAAGCTCAAAATCAGTGTTAGAAGAAACAGTGTAATAATGGAAGAAGTCATCATGGAGTAAATGTAGTAGTATTTGCTTATTATATCCCAGATCTATACCTGTAAAATATATTCAGGCTGTATGTTAAGTCAAATGTACCTCAGCTGACCTATACAGTTAGAAAAAGTGCACCATTTCTCATTATTGATCTTAATAAAGAAACCATAAAAGAAAGTCATAAACATTTGGGATCTAATTCAAACTTTTTTGAATATGTTCCAAAGCACATTAATTGGAAGTCTGAGTATTAACAGCACAATATTTGTTTAGCATTTCCAAAATTTTTTAAAATTATTAAATATCTCATTATGTTGTATAAAATGAGATTTGCTGCATCTTTGATTAATTTATTTTTTACTATCTATTGACTAGTAATTACCATACAATTAAAAGAGCATAAACTTTACTGTTGCTGCTTTGTTGAAAATAAAAACATCTGCTGGGCATATGTTTATACTAAATGGAATGAATGCTAATACTTTTGCAAATACGATGAGAATAATAATTCTGCAACAGAGACTTTTCATCTGCACAGTAATAAATTGACTGAAATAGCCACATTTCAGTGATGTAGCCTTTAGGTATCATAAAAGAGAATGCAAAAATACCTGCTCCTTGAGGTAACAAAGACGATCCAGAAGTATCAAAACTTCTATGCAAGGAGCCAGAACAACCTTCAACTGAAAGAAAGATTAGATGCTATAATCCTCTGGGGAAAGACAGGCAATACACTTCCAAATGGCTACACTTCCTCAGAACAATTCCAGGAAGGTCAATCGTTTTTTAGGGGTTCTGTTGTACAAATGTCATCTTGCTAATTTTCCCTGTGGGATGGACATCTTCAAAACAGATTATATTAAAGATCAAAAGTACATGGAATGCCATAAATTCAGGGAACTACTTTATTTAGTTGGTTTTCAGACATTGTCCAACAAGAAAGTAATACTAAATGTAGCAGAACCATTTTAAAGAGGGAAATAATGAATTTTAATAAAAAGGGTTTTTTATGAAATAACTGCATGGAGACCAGTCTAGATTTAAAAGGAGACGGACATTCCATTTTCCAGTGCAATAGTCCCTCTTGAAAAAGAATCTTCCATGTGTTCACTTTATTACTTTACTTACACCTAATATAGTTCTGGAATAGGATACGCTCCAAAGTATGGAAGGGGGAAGTGCTTTGTTTTTTGAGATTGCATACCGCAGTGTAAGACAGTCCATCTCCACATAAAACTTAACAGGGCTTTGTTCTAGACTAGCACATACATGCAAGGTAGTAGTATTAATCCTGTAACTTTTACCATATTAAATGCTTCAAGCTCATTCCTTCTGTGCTTGTACTTTTCATAGTAATCCATTATACAGCTGTCTGGGAGCTGCAAGGGATTAAAAAAAAATCAGAGTTATTCTAGTTACTTTTTCAAGAGAACTTTAGAATTAAATATTGTCGCACTAAAAAATGAAATCCATGTTTCATTTTTGAAATTAGCACTTTGCTAATATTTATAATAATTTTCCAATAGCAGTTTCCCAGTTCTTATTTACAGTAAATGTTCTTCACACAGCATTTTCCACTGACATGAAATACTGAGATATATCCATTATTCAGAAAGCTCCAGTCATTCTTAAATCAGAATTACACAGTAAAGTGGAGATAACATTCTCATTTCCTTTCCATGTGCCTTATCCCCTCCTCACTTCCATTCCCAAGAGATTTTTTTAAATAGCTGAGAATTCAACTCTGGTGTGAGGGTAACTACTATGCAACCTACTATCAGATTCTGGCAATAATGCTTTGTTTCCCTGTGCCTAAAATGACCCATTTTTAAAACAGAACTTTCTCAATTTACTTTGAAATACTTCATGTTCCCTCTCTTCCCAATCACCTGATGTGAGACTGCCAGCACTGCCACCGTGACTGTAAATGCCAGGATTTGGGGCTGAATTTACAGCCAAATACACAGGCAGTTCAGGAACCTGACCACGCCTTTTCAGCCCTTGCTGACCAGTGCAGCAGAGCAGGTGCTGCAGCTGTGACCATGACTGCTCTTCACAAAGCATGTTCTCTGTATGGCAGCCAGACCACCTCATCTCCTGGTTTTGATGGTCATAATGTGTCTGCTCTGCTGATCACAGTCCTGGACACTGAACAAGACACTTGAGCTGGCCAAATAAGAACATGCCAAATAAGTGGGAAGTAAGATTGCAGCATTAATTGCTGATGGAGTCTGCTGGGAAGAGCAGAGCTGAAAGAGCCTGATGCAATTCTGCAGTACTGGGAGTTTTGCAGTATAGCTGTTCTGTCATGGCTATGGAATGAGAGGGTCCAAACTCAGCAGAAAAGTAACGGCCCTGACGGACGTGTACATGTGGTGCTGAGGGACATGGTTTAGTGGTGGACTTGCAGTGCTGAGTTAATGGTTGGAATTGCTGCTCTTAGAAGTCTTTTTCAGCCTAAATGATTCTATGGCTCTAGGACAAAAGACTAGGAAAGCTGAAGTGCTTAATAAATTTTTGCACATTTTATTAGAAGAATCATCTAAGAGCATGTGGCTAATACAGCTGGAAAGAAGTAAAATCTTTGTCTAAAATAGGGAAACAAACCAGGAAACATTTAAAAAATATTTAAGTTTTCAAATCAGGTGAATATATAAACTTTATCCTGGGACAGTCAAGAAGGGACTGAAGTGACCTCAGAACTATTACTCGTTGTCACTGAGAAGTTCTCAAAGACAGTATGTCAGACAGATAGCAGATATATATCTTTTATCATAGAGCAGACAGTTCAGATTCAATGCACTGAAAAAACGGAACAAATAAAGAATTTAAAACCACTGAAAGATAAGCAAATGAGTGATAATCAGAACAAATTCCTCAAGAATAGATCACAAAGTCTACTTCCCTTCTAAGGATGTAAAATGATTCACAACAGAGAAAAACAACTGGTTCTCATATATTTTGATTTCAAAAAGATTTTTGATAACATTTCCCATAAAAATTTTAAAAGCAAATTTAGGAAGCAACCTTCAGATTTAAGTACTAAAAAGTGAGCGATAACTGCTTGAATGATCAGAACCAGAGAGTGGTTCCTAATGAGTCTCTGAGCAACTGGAATGACCTGCTGACTGGAGGTCCATTATGCAATGCAGTATTTTCATTAAGAATTCAGACAATAGAACAGAAACCACATGAGCTAAGTCGGCAAATGTGCAACAGGAAGGCATTGCCAGAACTTAAAATAACTTTCAGAAACTGGAGCATTGCTTAGAGAAGAAGTTTGAAATGCTGTACAGAAAAGCAGAAGGGACTAGGCTCAGGCAGAAATAATCAGCTGTTCAGGATGGGGAGCACCACATGACAGTCTGAAAGATAGAGCAGATCATAAGCTGAGTGAGAATCACAGTTGTGCTACTGCAAAAAAAAAGCAATCATCATTCTGTGACATGTATGGGAGAGCAGCCTGCAAAGTGCAGGAAGTAATCCTTCAACTCTGGCAGTGGAAAAGCTCTAGCTGGAATACTGCATCCATTTTTGGGCATCAGATTTCAAAGAAAGAAATGAACTGTCTGAAAAAGCCCTGAGAAGGAAAAAAGATCAGAGATCTAGAAAACATGACCTATGAAGAAAGACTAAGAGAACTGGAACTGATCAGGCTAAAGGAGACAAAATTGAGAGTGCAGATAATAACAGTTTTTACAAGGCTATCACCAAGAAGTAGGGAATAGTTTGTTCACTGTGTGATAGGGCAAGAACTAATGGGCTTGAATTGCACACACAAAAAAACCAAACCAAAACAAAACAAAAGTCAGCCAGAAATTTGAAGAAACATTTTCTCTTAGAGGTTAATTAAGGACTGAGGACTGGCAAGGTTGTCAGTCTCCATCACAGGAAGATTTTAGAAGATCTGACAAATATTATTTTCAGGAATGATGCATAATTCCAACTCTGCTTTAAAACAAGAGATCAGAAAAAAACCTCTTGTGTTATTTCAGTCATACTTTCTTTAATTTACAAAGTTCATTTTCCCAACTGCAAAGGCAAGGTTGAGTAGCTTATCCAGCAGTACTACTGTGGACTAACAAGCATTTTTTTTGGTCTTATTGCTATTTTATTTTCTGTGAAGCTGTGCAAATATTTTAGAGCACTTTTTGTTTTTCTCCCACCCTCTAAACAGTCAAATCAACTAAAATATATCACTCATGAAATAAACAAAAGAGTTTATTTAACCTCTGCCCTATAAGCTTTTCATTTCAACTGAGTATTAATAGGGTTTTAGTATAATGGATTTTTGAAATTTCAGGCTATTTGGAATTAAAGTACAAAGATCTATATTTGGAAAAATGTGATCCTGAAACCTTTCTGCTTTTGCTTCCTTTATGTTCTCTATTTTTCAGGATGAAGCATTCAAATTAAAAGAAAACAAATTGTGAAATGTTTGGCAAATAAAAAGTGGGTCGAAAATGTCTCTTGCACACTGCCATACTCAAGTATGTGCTTTTCCATTCCTTCCCTGCCTATTATACATTCTGACTGAACACATTCTGCTGTCATGAACAGACTAGGTACTATTCCAAACTGTGCCTCAGATAAAAGTTTGATAAGGGGTCCAATTCAATGCAACAGCTCAGCTGGAAAAGAAAGAAAGTGTCCATTGAAAAGCATTGGTAGAGAAGGGCATGAAAAGGGTAACTGGTAGTTAGCCATGTGGTCAATTTATTGGAAGACAACTAAAACACAGATAACATTGGCTTTGTCTGAAACTGCAACAGCTTTCCACCTGCCTTCGGTACCGAACATAACCTTCAGCTCTCCTTCCTAGGTGAAGCAGGAGTAGTTTACTTTTGGCATTTTTGAAGAAGAATTGTACTTCCACATGCAAAGCAAGCCCCATTCAGCCACTGTAGTTGTCCAAGCAACTGCTCTCTGCATTGTCACTCACTTGTGTATCTAAAAGAAAATTTTTCATATATATGCATTGAACTTTTTTCTTA
Source organism: Nicator chloris (assembly GCA_013400495.1). Classification (NCBI taxonomy): domain Eukaryota; kingdom Metazoa; phylum Chordata; class Aves; order Passeriformes; family Pycnonotidae; genus Nicator; species Nicator chloris. Next base: position 8,953 of record WAAE01023855.1, read on the forward strand.
CATTTTGATGTTGATGTTGATTTTCTTACATTTTGATGTTGATATGAACTTGAAAAAACTCTAATTAATGCATTTGTCTTAATAATGACTCTGCACTCAAAGATCTAACTTATGTTACTGACAGTCTAATGACCTTCATTTCATTTTGGCCAGTATTTCTTCCCTGATACAGCTCCAATGTCTCCTGGTCTTTATCAGGTTTTGAACAAAAGGACCTCATCTCTTTGCATGGTGATGGTGGTGCAAGCTTTATTTTGAACGGATTTCTTTGTGGATTGATGTGGTCACCCAAACAGCTGAAACAAGCAAGAGGACCTAGCAAGGTCTCCAGTGACCTCCTTGTAACAATACCGTATAGGTATATCATATATACCATAAATACCATACGGTGGAGATGGCACTAAACATGAGCCAGAGACTGACTGAACTGTTGTGAACACAGTGAGACTGTCACAGCGCTCTGAGAGCACGTGAGATACCACACATCTCAGCGCACCCACCTCAGACTGCAGTCCCACAGGGACGCTGATAGAGCACAGGCCGAAAAGGAAATATTCAGGCACAAGGTGTGAGGCAATTACTGATACCACACTTCATGTTTCTTCAGGGAGCCTTTTTTTCAGAGCTGTATCCTTTCCTAGACTAAGAGTATTTTCACTGAATGAAAGTCTCTTTTACTGTCCAATGCCGCACATGCCCTCCTGAGAACAGACAGCCTAAGGATGCTATTCCACAATCTGTTAGATGCAATTCCTCTTTGCTACCTCAAAAGGACGGCTTCTTCCTGCACTGACTGCACAGTTCCATGTTTCCTCTCTCTATTTGTACCAGCACTATCACGAACACTAACAAGAGTACAAGAAAACTGTAAGGCAATCCTTCTAGCAGAGCAATGTCTTAGATCAGTTCAAAACACTAGGGAGAACATACCTAACAGGAAATTTTACAACTTTCCGATGACAAAGGTAGTTAAAAATAATGTAATGTTATATACTGTAAAATAATGTAAAACAGATAATGAAATTACCAAGAGACTTAAGTTTATTTAGAACTTTGTTTAAAATGCATTTCAAATTAATGTATACCTGATTGAGATACAAGTCACATCTCTTTGGACTCCTTGTCAAAGTCAAATGCTACAGTACCGTAAGTGGGATAGTATTTTGTCTATGTGAAAAACAGTTATGCTTAAAAACAGCATTACCACAGCAGGGCATAAGCAGTGCTATGCAAGTGTTACCTGAGCCATCATTTAGTACTTCCCTAACTAACAAAGGAAACAGGAAGTCTGTGAGATTAAATTCCTTCTGTCCAAGAAAACAGTGAAGAAAGTCAACTCTTCAACAATTGTAAAATCCATTAAGTATGTAAATCCATCTAGTACCTTCATTTTTTTTTGTCTCTTTACTTTCAGTTAATTGCTGTTTCAGGATTCAGGGGAAAGTGGAGAGCATTGTTTTGGCTTTGGCTCCATGTTTGCTCAATGGCTGAACACAATAAAACATATCAAATTACAAATATTCTTAGCAAAGACCAACCAGTTTCAGATATTCACTGTCATTTCAAGATATCCACACTGACATTTGGCTGTGGGGTAGACATTAGGATTGTAAGAAATCTCAGGCTCGAAGTCCCTCTCTTCCCCAGTTCCTGCAAAAATTCTTTTTACTTCCCAGTACAGCTGCATATATTCAGGTTAGTTCATGTCTTAATGTATTACATAATTCCAATACTGACAGTTTCCCAATCTTAAGTGAGTGGCTTTTCAACACTTTTTAAAGCAAAAGAAAATTAAGCCACACAGTAAGCTTCATGTTCTCTTCCTTAATTTGCAAATTGCATTTTATGATATTCCACTAGTCACTGCTGAGGAGCATTTACAAGTCCAGGACAGTCTATAGTAAGCTAAGACTAACCCATCTCCACTTATCAAATGTAAAAAACCCCAAACTTCTCTGATAAAAAATAAGCAATTAGTGGGAAAAAAGTATATTTGCACAAATTCTGATTTCAGGATTGTCTACCATCTTTAACACTCAAAATTATATAGTCTGGAGTTTGCAAAAGCACCAAGTCAATAGATCCCAAAGGCTGTCAGACACACATCCAGGCCTTAGCTTCGTAAGCACTTTCTCCAGTTAATCACCTTAAGCTAGCCCCTAAGAAAGATCTTTTGCTAATTTACCCCAGTAAGAACAGGATACCAGGAAACTTAAGATCTTGTTTTGAGTTTTCTTTCTTAAAAACTCTAGAAATCCATAAATATTTATATGAGGACTTTTTGCCATGGCAATGCTATTTGTAGCGCTTATTGCCCTAGGCAGCAGTCAGATGTGTTAATAAAGAGGCTTCATTTGAAATGCATTTGCAAAGCAGCTACAAACAGCTGAAACATGTTTGAGCTGAAGAGGAGGAATTGCTCTGGCTGCTTGAAAGCAAAAAGGCTACCAAGTATCAGAGGAGCCAGCTACTCTAGGAGAGAGGACAGGGATGAATGCTTCATTCTCACATAAGAGGGTTCCCCGTCCATGTTAATTAGGTAAAATGGTGAATAAAAGGGAAAAGAAATCTTGTGATAGAAAGAATCTCTCCAAAACCTATGTGACCTTTAATGCTCTGTCTATAGACAGAGTCTATACGAACAGAGTGAACTATGACAAGAAAACAATCAGGAACAAAATACTGCTTTGGTATGTATCCAGACCAATTACTGCAGCCCTGTGCAGGGATCTCCAGATATGGCCCTCTACAAGCACAAAGGAGTAGCCTCACTTGCACAAGGCCTTGTCCCCATGGGGCACTTCAACCACACCAGTATCTGTTGGAGGGACACCACAGCAGGGCATAAGCAACCCAGGACGTTCCTGGAGTGCACTGATGAGAACTTCCTTCCCATGAGATAGGAGAGCCAATACTCTCAGTTCTCACCAACAAGGAATACCTGGTGGGGAATGTGAAGCTCAAGGGGAAGACCAGGCTGCAGTGACCATGAAATGATGGAATTCAGGGTCCTTGGGCCAGCGAGGAGAGCACACAGCCAAGTCATTATCCTGGACTGCAGGAGACCAGACTTCTGGGATCAGCCTGACAGAGTACCATGGCATAAAGCCCTGGAGAGAAAAGGGGCCCATGAAGGCTGGTTAATACTCAAGGGTTACCTTCTCCAAGCTTAAAGAGGAAGTCAGGCAAAAACATCATGGGGTCAGCATGGATGAACAACGACCTTCTGGCCAAACTAAACGACAAAAAGGAAGGCTACCAAGAGTGGAAGCAAGGACAGGTAGCCTGGGAGGAGCACCCAGGGATCAGGTAAGGAAACATAAAGCTCTCACAGAATTAAACTTGACTGACATCAAGAGCAACAAGAAAAGCTTCTATAGATACATGTGCACATTCTCCAGAACAGGAGACCAGTTACACAGCTTATGGAGAATCATGAGATACTCAACAACTTTTTTGACTGAGTCTTCACCAGCAAGTATTTCAGCCACACCACCTGAGCTGCAGAAGACAAAGGCAGGGACTGACTAAATGAACAACTGCTCACTGTAGGAGAAGATCAGGCTCAAGAACATCCTAGGAGCCTGAAGATGCACAAGTCCATAGGACCTGATGAGATATATCTGTAAGGTCCTGAGGAACTGGCAGGTTGTTGGAGTCCAGGGCATGGGAGAAACCCCCCTGACCACCTTGGGGGGTCCGGGATCTTGGCTGAGACCCCAGGAGGGCATTGCCTTTGACCTCAGCCCATGGGAAAAACTTCCAACACTCAGAGAAGAAATGCAAAGAACAGAGGTTTGAACTAGACCGCAGTTTAGTTTATCACAGGGTGAAAATGTGTGGTTTGGGTTTTTAGAATGGAGGTTGAGGAAGACAAGATGGAGGATCTTGGGCGTTGTCTCAGGTTCCTTCTTCTTCATCCTTCTCCATCTTCTGCTGTGTGGTGGCACAATTGGATTGGTAGACATAGATTTGAGGTACAAGTTTTGTGTTTAGCAAAGGTAAAGGTAATTGGTACAGAATTGTAAATATAGTACGTCTGGGGTTTTGGTTGGGTGGATGACCTTTATAAGACCTTGAAAATCCCTCCCTAGGGGGGAACTTGCCTGCCTTTTCTCCAGAGAGCAAAACATGTAACAGAACTGCTAGCAGACATGAGATAAGAAAAATAAAAAGATGACCTTGAAAGAAGAACCAGCAAGTCTCTCTCTCTTCTTTTGAATCCTGGTACAAATTAATCTCGGAAAAAGGTCAAAGTTCTGAAAGCAGATGAAGTTGCTAAACCATTATTCAGCGTATTTGAGACGTCATGTCAGCCTACTGAGGTTCCCATGGAAAAAGGGGAACATTATCCATAACTTATTTTCAAAAAGGGAAAGAACTGAAGGCCTGGGGAGCTGCAGGTCAGTCAGTCTCACCTTCGTGCCTAAGATCATGCATCAGATCCTCCTGAAAACTATGCTAAGGCACATAGAAAACAAAGAAGTGATTGGTGACAGCCACCATGGCTTCATTAATGACAAATTTTGCCTTCAAATCTGGTGGCCTTCTATGAAGGGATTACAGCATTGATAAATAAGGAAAGAGCAACTGACATAATTACCTGGACTTCTGTAAAACATTTCACATTATTCCACATGACACCCTCGTCTTTAAACTGGAGACCACTTGGTGGATAGGGAATTCACTGAATGGTTGCACTAAAAGAGTTGTGGCTGCAGGCTAAGAGCACTGGGGCTGCACAGCCTGGAGAAATGAAGGCTCTGAGGAGACCTTAAAGCATCATCCAGTACCTAAAAGGGACCTACAAAAGAGCTGGAGAGGGACTTTTCACAAGGACATGTAGTGACAGGACAAGGGGGAATGTCTTTAAAATTAATGAGGGTAGGTTTAGACTACATAAGGACGTAATTCTTCACTATAGGGGTGGTGAGACAACTGGCACAGGTTGTCAAGAGAAGCTGTGGATGTCCCATCCCTGTTTAAAGCCAGGCTGGATGGGGCTTTCAGCAACCTGGTCTAGTGAAAGGTGTCCCTGCCCACAGCAGGGGCGTTGGAACTAGATGATCAATAACATCCATTCCATGATTTTATGATCCATGGCCCAAAGAACAATTCCATTAATTCTGAAGCTATAAGCAATATAACCATACCTGTGAAGCAGCATGCTCACACTAAAAGACATTTCTCTGCCCTCACAGAATAAGAATGTTTTGTCAGAAATTCAGTAGTCATGGTTTATACCTCATTTTTACTACTGAGGTGAAGTGTGAAGGGAATGGTCCTGTACCAGAAGGCAGAAAAAGGTATTTTATTTGCATCTAAGCGTTTAATTGACAGGCTTTACCACACTAAAAAGAAACACCATGAATGGAGGAAATAATTTTGGCTCACTCAATAGGAAACTTCAGTCCTTGAACAGTAATTCTTAAAAATGAGCAGTGTTAGGTTACTGATAAATGCCTTTTTCTTCTTTTTTGTAGAAAAACTATTTTACTATGTTGTCTCACTCTAACTCATGTCTGATTGAGACTCTTTTCATAAAGAGTCTGATTCTTGCTTCACATAAGCAAAACATTCACATCTATTTCACAAAGGAAAGAAGCAGATGGATTTCTTCATATGAATTATTGGCAAGATTCAAGAACTTTACTTAAAATCAACAGCCAAAAAACCCTTAGTATTTGGATAATTATACCTGATGAGTCATCATCAGTGTAATATTTAGCAAAAGGCACACCCTTACAAAAATGAGTACCAAGGAAGGTTAGGTGTTTTATATACTTGCACTATTTATCCTGCCTCCACAATTGTCCAGATTGGAAAATGACTGGATTGCACCAGAGCTACCTTTTGATCAGAAACAGAGGTATTGGTGTGTATAAAGGAAGCAGCTGTGATACTTATCATGAACCATTAAGTTTGGAAGAGTGTTTACATCCCACAGTACAGATTCAGCTCCAGTGATAAAAACCATGCAAGATTTTACCGTACATGACAAGCTACCAAACCCTGGCAGGGACTCTTAGAAACAGTGCCTCTAACCCTCTATTTTCCTTTCCAGTGCTTTTATTATCATACAGAGATGAAATTCTTTTTAATATTCTGATAAGCCTAGTAAAAGACTGGAGACTCACAGTTTCTTGACTTCTGTATTTTAGAAAATATCTTTGCACATGTAAAACAGAGACCCATATGGAAACAATTTTTTCTCATAGTTCTTTGGTTGTATTACACAGTGTATTACTAAGTTTTAGCTGCTTTTTTAATATAACCTAAATATACTTATGCATTAAGACAATGATTACGTCCCTTTTTTTTTTTTTTTTTTTGTAAATGACAAGGACATTTTGGATTATTCTGGAAGTATGCTTCATATATGCTTACTCCCACCTTATATTCTTCCCAAGGCATCAGTTTTTGTCCACTGCTAGAGACAAAGTAGACATTTGGTCTATGCAGTACATCTGCTCTTTTGTTCATTTCTAAATAGAGCTAAAAAACCAAATTCCACATACATTTCTCTTTGATTTTGTTGTCTTTCAGAGCAAATGTTTAGGCTTCATCACGTTTCTAGCTATGTCAGTATTTTTTTTCCTGAAGAGAGGCATTTAACACATTCTCCAATATTGTATAGATAAAGTGCTGACTCCACCATGAAAATTGCAGGATCAGAACCACTATTAAGGGAGCAGTAAGAACTTTCCTCTGAGTAGTATCAAAATAGGACTGCTTTTGTGCTGCTGCAGATTTCAATATAGTTGGGAAATAAAAAATAATATTGTTTACATCAGCATAAAATCCAGTCTTCAGTATGCAGCCAGCTGCACATAAAATGAGGAAAAACATGAGCAAAAGTGAGCATTTACTTGAATCAGGTCTTTAGCAACCACATAAACATGCAGCTTGAAGTAGTGTTGACAGACATCTTTGTCTCAGGGCAACTTGCATTTGTCCAGACCCTTCTTAGCAAAAGACAACATATCTAAAATCAGACGTCTTAACAAAACTTTCTAAGATTGCTGGTTTAAAAAAAAAACAGTGAACAAACCTACACTAGCAGAGTTTAATTAATGATATTGTGAACTGATTACTACACAAACAATCCACTATTGCTTTTGGGTGACTGTACACACATTAAGAAAGACATAATTTTATTTCTAGCTGGGGTGAACACATCCTGTTAGTGCTTATTCATACAGAAAAGCAAACACGTAACAACATTCGCTAGATGTGATTTGTCAACTACACTGATGAGTCTTTGTCTCTAGAATTAAGTATAATCCTTCTAAAATACAGCACACTTCAGGTATAAGTCCTTTTCTTAGTGATGTCAGGATGATTCCAACGTAATTTGAATTTACTTGCTTGTTTGGTTATGCCTGTTTCTCCTAGCTCATACTTTGATGTGCCTGGCAAATTTTAAGTGATTTGACATTTTGACTACAGGTTTTAAACTACTTTACCAAAGACTGTAACAACATTTACCTTAAATACTTTACATGCTTGCCAGTCCCACTTTTCCTTTGATTGTACTTAATTTGTTAACAATCTAATACTCTCTAGTATCTCCTTTGCACCACTTGTTCTCACAACATATTTGTGATCTTCACACAGTCATATTCCATGCCTAATGCTATGTTGCCATCTGTTGACCAACTGAGCAGTTGTAGGACTCAGACGATACTCAAGAACACAAAAAAAAACTCTCCAAAAGATTTTAAATCTCTACTTTATATTTACTTATTTTCCTCTGTCTAACAAAGTGATTTAAAAAAATCATATATTTCCTTAACATTTACCAATTTAAAGGTATTAAGTCGTCAAATATAAGATTCCTACAGCAATATATGACATAAATCAACTCAATGGCTCAAACATTGCACTGTGATGCTGACTTAAGAACTTATATGGATATAACAATTTCATATAGTCATTAATTAGTGACTCACCTTTGAATCATCCAGTTCCAGCTTTTTCAGAGACCGTCTGACATAATCTATGAAGGAGGATGATTTGGAGAAGGTTTTTCCAACATGTCGATCACTGCAAATACAGTACTGAGGTGTAGGCTTTCACACATCCAACAACAGAAATTCAGGTATTGTTAACAGGAGAAATAAGTCAGTTGGATGGCTACTACTGCCAAGTTAGCAACAACTTTCCTTTTTCCCCCTGCCACTTAAAACAATCTAGCTAATACTTGAAGTAACTTCTAGACACAGCAACTGTATAATTGTATCATGGTTATAATACCGTTATGATTTTACCTAAAATTTTGAGACATAGTCGAAGTTTCCTTTTAATTTCTTCAGTAACATTTTTTATTTCCTTATATGAATGACAAAATTATTATTTCCACTGACAGACATTTCCTTCTATACTTCTATATTAGTTCCACAGTCTACCATAATGCTGCTGTAATTTATTTAACACCAACCACGGACTGAGCAAATGCCACTTTTGCTTGTTATCTGACATTCTTATCCTTTCAATTTTTATTTCACTAAATGATGCCAGAATTCTGTTCTGTTCACAACTCAATAGCTTGCATTTCAAGCCAGACGAAAATGTGTGTTGTTTCAAAAAACATGTTAAAATAATGCACAAAAATTTAAAAAAACATATAGGAAGAATGAATCCTAGCAGATCACTCATATTTGTTCTCTTCTCTGTGCTTAAAATATCATGGAGAAACAACACACAAAGTTTTTTTTTAGTCTGAATTTACTTTCTTGACCAAGTCTAACATTACTTCTCCTCTAGATGTGCAGTGTAGGAGTTAAATATTCAGGTACAGAATTTTCAGCTACTGAATTACTGAGCAATACACTCTCCCTGCAACCTCCCAGTGAAAAACTGAATAGAAGTACCTTAGTTTAAAAATTTTCTCCCTCTTTATTCTTAGTAAAACCTATCTCCTTATCTAAAACCCAGAACTAACATCTGAGGTCAACAGAAAGATTTCAAAAGATTTCACTCAGTGGCAGTTCTAACGCTATCTTCCAAGAACCCTCACTCACTGAGAGTAATTCCTGTTGTCATATTTAATATTCAGATGCACCTAAACATTTACGCTGATGCAGTCTGAAAAGCAGTAATGATTATGTTGTCATGCCATTCCTAGGAAAATGGGCATTTAACATCATGCTCAAAAAAAAAAAAAAGGGGG
>WAAE01023857.1:0-19794 GCA_013400495.1 Nicator chloris
CACCAGAAAAGCATACTTGATTAAAATATAAGATACATTAGGAGAAATGACATTTCAGCAAAACATATCTCAAAGCATTGTCCTGTGTTTTACATGTGCCCATTCTACTGCTTTTCATTCCCCATCCCAGAAAAGAAACTACCTAGATAGGAAAGTGTCAAAAAAAAAGTATGTCTAATTAAGATTCCACAAGAATTGTCAAGAAAAGTAATTTTTCTCCATTTCTTGTGGTAAGTCATAACTGAATTGTTCCATTCAGGTAGTTATCATTCTTTTTACAAAATATATTTGTGTTCAGAATAATATACGATGCTTGGTAATATGGGAATAAGCCATCTTCATTAAGCTAATATGCAACATGGTGAATGTAATGCAAACATTACCAGATATGGTAAAAAAATCAAATGAAAAGTATTACCAAGTAAAATTTTATCCTACATTGTCATTTAAGATTCGAATACTCTGAACCGTGTTCTATTTGAAAGGCAGTTGACCAAAATAATGCACAATAATCTCCATATGATAGAACAGGTCATGACCATTTGCTGGAAGTGTATTTAATCTGACTTCAGTTTGCTAACACTAAATAAATAAAAAACCGTCATCATTTTCACATTGTTTCCATTTTACGGTTGTGAAAACATACAGTCTGTTTTCCCGAATAACTGCTGCCAAACTGTCTTTGGGAATTTTAGTCACATCTGACATTTTCATTGGGGTAAAGTTTTAGAATTTGTGGTTACTAGAAGTCACTTCCTGTTTCACAGCAGAAATACATCCAAACGGAGAGTGTGTCACCAGACCCATATTGCATAGCTGTAACAGGACTCTACAGAGAGCTGAAGCTCTGCTTCTGCCCAAGAATAAGATAGCTAGGACATAGGAGGCAAAATAACTTGATAAACATGAGCCTAAACTGTCACTCATTTTAATATGTTAAGTCTGTATTCTGTCAGCAAACTAGAATAGTTACTTTTCTTCCTTTTTTTAAGGCAAAGAAGATTCACTGTTCAGTCGGGGGGTAGGAAAAAGGGTGCAATGGAAAAAGAGAGAACAATTATCTCCACCTCTTAGTTACATTTCTTTTGCATAGATGTAAAGTTTCTGATTGTGTTTCTGGAATGATCTTTAAGGCATCTGAACCCTTTAGGCCATAGTAAGATATGGGTCTTTGAGCAAAACCAGTGGTGTTTCATCTAGGCAGATATGAAGGACATTTATTTTTCTTCAGGTATCACGAATCAGTGGTATTCAGGACAGCAAGATTATTTCTCTTCAAATGAGATCAAAAGAGAGTTTAATCTCCCTGAGATGCCCTGGCATTCTTTTCCATACCACTCCTTCTATGCCAATTTAAATCTATGGAGCCTTAAGGATCTTTTTAAATCAGTAATAAGACATAAATGGCAAAACAAAAGTATAACAGCAACTGATGCTTACCAAATGAGATGAGGAAAACAACTATTTTTTATACACCTAAGAATATTTTACATTTTAAAATGAGATTACCTGAAAAAATCTCTTGCTCTAATTGAAGGGAATAGAGAGAGACACAGAACAAGCTAAGAATTTAATAGAAGACACATAAAATATTCATTTTTCAAAGTTTTTGACCTGAAGATTCTTTGGACTTCAAAAAGGGCTGGGGCTTGGATGGAAAATGTTCTTCTCAAATTACATTTATAGTTCAGCACATCATTTTCAGACCAAAAATATACTTGATAACTAAGCTCTTTTTGTTCTTAAGGGATAGCCGCAAGCTCTTAGCAACATTACCTAATTCATGATTGTTGTTCAAAAGTGAACTATATGTTTTTTGAAGTTTTCTCTTTCAGTAGTCATTTCAATGAGATAATTATGACTCTAAGCTCTCAAGCCCTCGGGGCAAGTTATGTGGTGAGGGCTATTTCCCCACTGCATAATGCTCATTTAGACCTCTCTGGGTACAGGAAGAAAATTTTCTGTCATTTTTCAGTTCAAAGTGTCTGAAATCATGTGAGACTCTGTCAGAGCCCACTGGGATGATGTTTCTATAGCATGACACCAAATGCATGTGGCTTGTCTTGTGATTTGTCATGAAAATATCTGAGGGTGGAAGGTCTGTAGGGATGTAACAAGGCTGTACAGGAAGAATAGAGACAAACTACTGTTATCTGGACTGCTTGTAGCAACTGCTTCTAAGTTGCATAGGTTTTTCTTTCTGAAGAACTAGTTTCCTTACTCCAGAAGGGGGTTCACTAGACAGGTAATTTCCTTGCAGGGCAGATGGCAGAGGAAGAACACAAGACAAAATCCTAAGTTTTCTTTTCTTGACACACACTAACATAATACTTGTTTGCGAGCAAAGAAGTCTAAAATGTTTTAAGGTGCTCACTGGGTTTATCCACTCACTCTGATGAGGATTCTGATGAGATGAACTTGTGCCTTTACTTTCTGTGCTATTATTACTAAAGACAACTGGTGGGGACCTAAAAAGTTGTGTGACTAAAGACCTATCATTTGGATGATTTCCTTCAACTATGTGCAGTGGGATACATTTTTTACTATTTCATTAACCACACTGATATTTTAATCCAGGTGGTCTTCATGGAAAGTTTATAAATAATGATGGCATCCTAACACTCAAAATATAGAAATTAATCCCAAATGTGGAGATTTTTCACATCCACATGTTACATTTCCATAATATTGCAGATTTTTCACATATTAAGATTTAGGTGACTGCTAATTTTTTCAGTTCTTTCCTTCTGTTTTAAATAATTTATATTTTTTTTCCTTAAAAATGCATGCAAAAATGCTGTCCTTTTTATTTTTTTTAATAAGAATTTTTATTTCAGCCTTCTTCCCAAAGCTTGAAATTACCTTCTTCACTGCTTATTTATGTTAGCAATGTATTTCTTCCATGCATTGGAGTTGATCTCCAGAAACTCTCCTTTTTAGTGGTACCATATTTCAGGCTCCACAACCATTCGTTACTTGGAGAGCATTCTGAAACTTTTCATGGAATTATAATGTTTGATAAGGGGGTTTTTTGATACTTGTCCAGAATCTACTGAGTTCAGCCACCAGCTCATCTCTCACACCCTTAAAAATCTGCTATCAGTCATCATTACTATATAATAATGACATGGATGAAATCTCTGTGAACTCATATTCGGAGATTGCTTTTCGGCATTGCTTAACAATTATCTTTATCTTACCAGATACATGTATTGCCCTGTGTACTACTGTATTTTAAGCAAAATGTTTGATCGAATTACTTTTGTTTGCCCCCATTTTGTAAAAATCAAAATATGCAGTAAATTAAATTGATCTCTTTGGAAAATTTAGACTCAATCTAAGGATACAAATGTTAGTCCTATATGCCCCTGGTGCACTTTTCTTCTCAGGATGTGTATGTCTGTATTATATATTTTCATTGTTTTTGCTGAGTTTTATATTAAAAATCTAACACTGGTAGAACCATTCTTATCTCTCTCTTACTACTGTTATCATTTAGAAAGGTATGCAGTAATAGGACCTGGGATAAAAGGTGTTAAAATAAAAGAGAGTTGATTCAGAATAGGTGTAAGAAAGACATTTTTTACAATGTGAAATACTGGAAAAGATTCCCCAGAGAGCTGGTAGATGACCCATCCCTGGAAACATTCAAGGTCAGGTTGTACAGGGCTCTAAAAAAACTGATCTACTTGCAGATGTCCCTGTCATTGGAGGGGGGTTGGCCTAAATGACCTTTAAAGGTACCTTCCAAGCCAAACCATTCTATGCAGGATAATGGCCAGAAATGTCACAAGGTAAACTCTTCCTTTGGTATCTGCTAGTGCATTTGCATCTATGAGAGCAGCAAAGAAAATATTCTAGAGGACTTCAGTTTAACAGACCTAGATCTTAGTCAATTTTTAAGTGAATTTTCTGGTATGGCTAGTAATAGAAGAGTGTTGTGGGAGGAAGACTACATGGAAACAGAGATACAAATAATCCTCTGTTTGTCTGTCCTCTGAAAAAACAGAACAGAAAGGTGTTTGCAATTTTGCAGTGTTAATAGGCTGATTAAAAACAAGGTTTATAGGACATAGTCTTTAATCCTCCCTCTTTAGATATTTCACTGGGCAACAAGAACGGAAAGATTCCCAAGACTATTAAGAGAGAGAAAGAGGATAGATCCTCACTCTGTAGTCCAATGCAACTATTACTGGAAGTGAGAAGTGCTTCCAGATAATCTGGTTCCTGTTACAAACAGACTTTGTCCCAATTAATTTTAGTGGAAAATACTCAAGAATACTTTGTATAAAGACTGGAATCTAGGGTTTCTCCACATCAGGGAAGAGTCCTAATCACTTGTAGACTTCTGTTTGTGTCTATTTATCCTCCATCCAACTTCATGCCTAGTCGAGATTTTGCTTGAATGGGGAAGACAGACTGCACTGTCATATAGCCTAAATTCTAGTGGCCAGAGCAATCTTCTGGTAACCAAGGAATCAAATTAAAAACTGCTTCAAATTTTGTTTGTTTCTTTTTTTTTGTTGCTTTTTGGTTTTGTTGTTTTTTGTTTTGTTTTGTTTTTTAAATGCAAATTGGTTGGCAAGTTATGGCCTTGAACAGGAAGAATTTCACAAGGCAACCTGTTTTACTGGGTAAATTCTCTAGCTTTAATTTATCACTGCTCTGGAAAGCCCAAATATTGTGCATTCCCGTTTGCTGGTGAGTTAACTGGTTTGTAATACTGTATAGTAACTTTGTATACGCCCACACTCCTTCTGCAACTCTGCTTCTGAATGAAATTAGCTGAGTCAATGAGTGCTACACTTTGTGCTGAACTTAACAATAAAGAAAAACAGAGAAATTGTGACACATATGCAGAACAGATTCATTTACAGATTTCAAATGTGGTAAGTGACAGGTCAGTGCTGAGAAGCTGTTTCTCAAGATAGTACAAGTCATTATGTAAGTCAGTGTTGAAAATGTCAGTGCCTGTGAGTGATCGGGCAAGTATGCAGTGAGATAAGTGCAATATGAAATAGTAATGATGGTGCAGATTTGTGTAGATACAGTTACTGTTTGCTACAGTTAATATTTCATAATAACTTTATCCAGCTAAGAGAAAGCAGTAGACAACTGGAATAGATATGATTTTTTTCATATTTAGATTTTCATATTCAGTTTATTAAACAATGTTGCAGCTTTTAGAGTTTTGTTTATATTCTCTTCAAATGGCTGGTATAAATTGCCAAACTAATTGGGAGGTGTGGTATAGGGGTCCTTTTTACATAATGCATGAACATAACATAGTTATAACAGCTTACCTGGTCCCTTTTAAAGTCATACTAAATATTTATCTTTACTGAATGATTATATGTTTTGTTTTGAAGCGTCTTAGAGAAAAATGCTAATTTTCACTCTCATTATTTCTAACTCTCAGAGTATGCTTTCTATCATGTCTGTACTTAAATGACAAAAAAAAATTCACCTTCTATATAGAGTAGTAGAACACAAATTATGATAGAGCCCCTTTAAATTTTGTCATCTGTTGTACTTTGTGCAGTAAATCTTCAAATAAGTAGTTATATCAGTAAAATACAAATATTCAGTAATATAAAAACGTGCGTGGTAGTATAGGCTCCCTTTTTGTTATTGAATTTAAATAAATGCTGTTTCACTGTCAATACACTGTGACATTCAAGTACTTTAATATTTTATTCTTTCTTCAGAGTGGCATCAACTCTACTAGGGCTAATTTGGGGTATTGTAGAATAGGGTTGTGACAAGCAATGGAACTGATCTTAAGGAAATAGGATCTATACAAATGTGACGTGCAATGGCTTATCGTGTTACTCCCAAGTTCACCCACACCCTAATCAAATACAAGTCTTATCACAGGTTTTAATGTCATTGAAGTTGCAGCTGGCTTCCATACTGCAGGATTTCCTGTCCAAAAGGGCAAGGGGTCGTTAGAAGTTTAAAGAGCCTTAGTACAGTGTAAACCATTTAGAAGAATGGCAATCAAACAATGTATGCCCTGCGTATGCTGAAGTATAAAAGTCCAGAAATCTTTTACATCTCAGTTCAGATCAGCATGGTGAACTCTACTTCCTGCAGGTCTCCTTCCTGTAGATTTTTGCACTCCCATGCAAAATTTTCAGTGCTTTCTGTCACCCTGGAGGCACGGGCCGTCCTAGGGAAGGCTCTTCTGCTGGTGCCCCATCCTTCCCCTCCATCCCGGGCGGGTGGGAGCGGCAGGGCAGGTTGCGCGGTGCCGGGAGAACCCACCTAGAGGGCCCCCTTGACGCCAGCACAGACTCTGCCAGGCAGAGCCCTCTCCGCAGCCGAGCCCAGTCTGCTGCAGGACCAGTGCCACGCAGCCCGACACTGTCCGGGGCTGCCGCGGCTGCTGCTGGGCGAGGAGACCAGCAGCCCGAGGGCAGGCTGGAAATTCTGGTCCGGGAAAGGGAAGTGTGAGCCTGTTCACTCTGCATTGCTTCAAAATAGATGCCGTCTCTGTAGCCTGGGCTTAAGAATCTTTCCGAGGATGTTTGCCAGAGCGTAAGGAGTGATAACTACTGTCTGGGAGCTGAATTGGGAAAAAAGGACAGCAGAGAAAGAATGCTTAGGTAACACGGGACTTACAGCTTTGCTTTCGTTTTGCAACGTACAAATTGATGCACGTGGGTTTTATATACAGTATAATATCAAAACAGAACTAGACTCTGCAGTAAGAGTCAATAGCTTAGTCATTTCACTTAAAGGGAGCAGGCAGCCTTAAAACGGGGTTAGAAAGCAAAAATTAATTTGATCATGACATGATCATATCCCTTGATAGTATCTAACTGTAGTCCTGTCCTATGGAGTGGAAAAAACATACTTCCTTCTTTCTTAGCTGAAGAAACAAAGTCACAGTATCAAATTCAGAAAGAAGTTTGGGGTTGTTGTACAAGGCTATTAAACATCCTCCTGTTCCCCAGGCTCGTAAGAAAGGAAAACTGCATTAAATTGATCATTGATGAATATGTGTCTCAGAAAGAAGAAAAAGCAGTATTCATTTCTGAACATGGCAAAGCAATCTGAAGTTACACATCTCTCCCTAAACACTGATTTGGCACAGATGGCAAGAAACTATCTTTTAACTAATCTTTTCCAACTGTCCAAAATGCTGCATATGAAGATGCTTTAATTCACAGTCAAAGCACTTGGATTTTTATCAAGGCAAACTGTTGGCATTGTCAGAACAGTTTCTGTATACTGATTAGTTTAATTTTTTTTTAAAATAGCAAGTGATGCATAAATGGATGGACGTGTACCTAGAAAACCCTGTGAGAAGTCTTTCACTGGATCCTGGGAATTTTTATTTTTGTGGATTACAGTAATTTTTGCAATAATCCCTGCTGTTGACTGCTCATGCAGTTGTTCTGGCATGCATCTATGAATACCATAACAGATAAATCAGTCTGACAAGGAAAACACTAATGTTGGAAGACCTGTGAACATGATGCATGTGAATAATTTCCCCTTTAGGAGGCATTCATGGATATGGTGAGTAATCAATACACATTATAGACTGTTAAACTCAAAATGCTTGTTTGCAAAATACTGTGACAACTACCAGATGCTATGCTTTTACTTAAATAAATGTCAAGTGAGGACTATGAGTCCTCAGAAATGAAAATCAGACAGAGATAGTAGCAATGAAGTAATGTGAGTTTAGCACTTCTTCATATTTGCAGAATAGGCAAGTCATAGAAATTGTATCATTATGGTCATGTTTTCTTACATAAGTCTTTTGAGCAAGGTGATACGTTTTCTTCCTGTAGCAAAGGAGCAGTTCTTCACATTTCTTTCTTAGCCTGATTTGAAGAAAATAACGAAGGAATATCTTCCCCCTGTTTCCCATATTTTCCCCCCTGGAACTTATTTATATATACTTTCAAGTCACCTGGAAAAATGCTCGTTCATATGGCAATTCAGTAATAATTTATTAAACATATGCGTAAATGCTGTAACATGTTTTTGTATGAGAGGTTCTCAAATGTGGCCGTTTGAAAGACAATCATATAGCATTAAAATCCCTTTATCATCATTAAAACATCTGTTTCCTCTTTGAATCACAGGCATCTATAGTTCTTCCTGACTGAAAAATCTTTCTACTTGCCTTGCAATACAGTGCAGTCAACTTGCTTATAAATTCTACCAGTGGTTGTTGCGTCATGTCTTCCTCCTGATGCTGGAATTAGTGTCTTGGTTAGTGCTTAATGAAGATTATTAGCTAAGGCAAAAAACACTTCCCCATAAAACTTTTGCCCTTTGGGTATCTACTAAGTCTTTCAGAATGCTGGAAGCACACACATATCGGGAGCTACTGAAGCACAGCAACCCAAGAGACGCAGGCAGGCTGCGGGGCCGGCGGCAGGGCAGCGCTGGCTGGGCGGGCCGGTTCGGGTGTGCGGTGTGCCGCGCGTGTGGCGGCGCGCAGGGCGGGCAGGGCGCGGGCAGAGCCGGGACGGCCGCGCCGCCGGGACNGCGCGCTGCTGCCAGCGCCTCTCTTTATGTTCTTAATTACATCTGATAGCGCCTTACCTTGCTGTAAGAGAGTTTCAGTGTCTGCAAAGCCCTTTGAGAGCCAACTTCAAACCACATCCCCCCAAAATTATGGCGAAATCTCGGGTGTGTTTCGTCTTCCTTTTTGGCGGTTTTTTTTTCAGCAGTGTGCTGGAAAGGACACTGCAGGTGTGCCGGCACCTGACAGGGAAAACGCTTCCATTGTCGTCTAAGGATATGGTTTACTTCTGTTTTTGTTAACTTAGAGAAATGTTTTAAGCAGTCCTTAACCCACAGGTTAATCTCCTGACTAAGCATTTTTCAAACATGGACAGTGAAGTCTGCTGAAAGACGTTTGGAAAGAACCGTCCGTTTTTTATTTATCTTCTCTAAAAGCTGATTACCTGTCTTCCCTATCTGCTCCTTGCCAGCCCTTGCTGTCTGTCACAGCATGTGAGCCCATTGTCTGGGGAAGCCCAGCAGAACTATTTGATGGGAAGACATAGGAAGATAATTATATGTTCTAGATTTGCTATTTTAACTGAATGCAAACCATACCATGGTTTCTGCCTGCATTTGTGCTTACCTAATCACAGGCCTTAATTTAGAATGCAAATGTTTTCAGCGGTCTGTTGTTGTTCATCTCAGCTCTTGGAGAATAGGCAAGTTTGCTTATTCATGCTAAAGTAGGTCTGTAAGGGGCATTTTTGAGTGTCAGGATGTTAAGTTGCCAGTTACTGCTTTTCTTTTAATTCTGAACGTTCAAAAATCCATTCAATGCCTGTAAGGTATGCTGTCCTTTTCTAGTAGGAATAGAAATTTTCAGGAAGTGTTCTGTTCTTATATATATAATCTCTCATGCTATTTTCAGATGTCCTTTAAAGGATGACAGTGAAGATGAAAGAAAAAATATCTTTCATGGGACACACATAGTTTTAAGTTTATTAATACAAATACTAGTTGATCATCTTTAATAATGTTTCTTCAATGCTGATGCAACACATCAAAGGTGTCCTGTGGCCTGTATTGTATGCTTCATGATTTTTGTAACCTCTATGAGCATGCAGAGCCAAATATTTTAGAACTAGATATTTGGTATTAAAGGTATTTTCTGTACCTTAGAGACATCAGTTATGCCTCCATGTGCCGGTTCCTGCTTGTCTTGCATGGAATATGGGGAGACAGAGTTGTGGGGAAAAAAAATGTGAACCTTTCTGAAATACAATTTATTGTTTTAAATTTCCAGGATTTTATGTTGTGCAACAAGTCAAGGGAGTGTCTATGTCTCTTGTGTTGGGCCTTATATTTGGATTTAGGGAAAGAGCAGCCAAAGAGGTGATGGCCTATAGAGCAGGGATTGATTTGGAACCCATAACTTTTAGTAAATGCAGTGAAAATTGCAGTACGTGAACCCTCCTGATAATGTTAGCAATAGGTAGGAATGGACTACTGGCAAAAAGCAACTATATGTAATGTATATGTTCCTAGGCAGTTTGACTGGGAGCACAACTATATCAGACAGATAAATGTAGCTATAATGTGAATAGACTCTAAAAGGCTTACAAAACAGACTGGAGTAAGCAAAAAAGGGATTTTGTCTGAAACTGTTTCAGAGTTTGGATTACAGAAAAGCAAATATAAAATACATTAAAGAGGTGCTGTGGTTGGAGCAAGTGATGTCCTGGATGAGGATTAAGTTAGGCCTGGAAATAACGACACCTTTGTGGTGATGATTGGAGGAGTAGGATTTTATAGCAACTTACCACATTACACACTATACAGCATAAATAATGTATCAGCATTATCCAGCATACTGCCATTCACGCTGAAAATTATTTTAGAAACATTTACTGCTAAGTTATGTAACATGGCTTTCCTTTCCATTGCATTCTACTGCATTTGTGATGACAAACCAAATAAAGATGATATTCAATCTTAGCTTGCTTAATTGCATAAACAATTACTCCGTGTGCCTTTTAGGTTTACCAAAAGGAAAATAGAAGTGAAAAAAAAAAGTCTGCCTTTAAACAGGCAAAGATTTAAAATTAATCCACAGGTTAATACCTCAACTTCAGAATCAAAAATGTGACCTGTAACTTTATCCTTTTCTATCAAATTTCAGCCTATTAAGACTGAACAAAATTTAGTTTGCTTATCAAGGCAGTGAATAAAAGAAAAAAACCCCTCTCTTGGTTCCTTTTTAATCCCCCCATAGTTACTTGTCTATTATTGCTCTATATACTTAAATGAAAAAGTGCAAATGTGTGGTTATACGTTACCCTTTGCCTCATATTAATTTTATTATAAACTGGTTTTTCAAAACTTCTTAGTATCATCATTTATCATCATTAATATGATTTATCATTAGTCGTGTCCAACAAGGGAGGTCATGGATGACTGCAGGTTGGCCAATTTGATGGTCATCCACAAGGAGAGCTGGAAGGAGGATCTGGGGAACTATAGGCCTGTCAGCCTGACCTTGGTGCTGGAGAAGGTCATGGAACAGATCATCTTGGCTGCCATTACGTGGCACTGGCAGGACAAACAGAGGATCAGGCCCAGCCAACATGGATTTGGAAAGGCAGGTTCTGTGTGATCAACCTGATCGCCTTTTAAGATCAGCCCAGTGGATGAGGGAAAGGCTGTGGATGTTGCCTGCCTGTGGATAGGCTACAGGGAAGCCTTTCCCTCAGAAACACTGTTTCCCACAGCATTCTCTGGGAAAACTGGCAGGCCATTCAGTAGACAAGTGCATCCTTTCCTGGGTTAAAAGCTGTCAGAATGGCTGGGCCCAGAGAGTGGCTGTGCATGGAGTTACATCCAGTTGGTGACAGTCACAAGTGACATTTCCCTGAGCTCAGGACTGGGACCAGTCCTGTTCTGTTTCTTTACTGATGATCTGAATGCGGGTGTTGAGTTCACCCTCAATAAATTCACAGGTGACACCAAGTAGGTTGGGAGTGCTGATCTGCTGGAGGGCAGAAGGCTCTGCAGAGGGATCTGGGCAGGCTGGATCATGGCCTGAGGCCAGTGGTGTGAGGTTCAACAAGGCCAGGTGCCAGGTCCTGCCCTTGGGTCACAACAACCCCAGGCAGTCCCAGAAGCTGGGACAGAGTGGCTGGAAAGGACCTGGGGGTGACAGCAGCTGAACATGAGCCAGGGCATGCCCAGGTGGCCAAGAAGGCCAATGACATCCTGGCTTGGATCAGCAATGGTGTGGCCAGCAGGGCCAGGCAGGAATTGTCCCCCTGACCTGGGCACTGGTGAGGCCACACCTCGAGTGCTGTGTCCAGTGCTGGGCCCCTCCCTGCAAGAAAGACACTGAGGGGCTGGAGTGAGTCCAGAGAAGGGCAATGGAGCTGGGAAGGGTCTGGAGCACCAGTGCTGTGAGGAGCAGCTGAGGGAGCTGGGGGTGTTTATCCTGGCGAAAAGGAGGTTCAGGGGTGATCTTATCACTCTCCGCAACTGCCTGAAAGGAGGTTGTGGCCAGATAGGAGTTGGTCTCTTCTGCCATTCCTGTGGCTGGATTAGAGAATATGGCCTTAGGGGTTCAACTGGGACATCAGAAAGAATATCTTCACTGAATGTGTTAAGCTTTAGAGTGGACTGCCCAGGGAGATGGTGAAGTCACCATCCCTAAGGTGTTCAAGAAATGACTGGACATGACACTTAGTTTTATGGTCTAGTTGAGATGGTGGTCAGTTTAAGGTTGGAGTCCATGATCTTCAAGGTATTTTCCAAGTCAAATGATTCTATGATTAGTAAATTCCTAAAATTATGCAATTGTAATAAACTTCAGTTTTCTATTTTTGCCAGTATTCTAAAATAATGACGCCAAATTTTTTTATTTTTGCCTCTTACGGAATGCTACATAATTTTCAGCCAGCCAAAATTGTTTTGGCTTTCCATTATTATCCAAGTTATTCCTGTTTATAAAAGTAGAATGTTTAACTATAAAGAAAACTGATGGAAAATGAAGCTGTTATGCTAATTCCTGAAATCAACTTTTCATTATGTTTTTCGGATATGATGAGTCACCTCAGCTCATGAAGTTATCATCAGGAACTGAATCTGACCAGTGCTATGCCCTTCTCATGGCACAACTCTTCGCTTCTAAGCAAAATGTTTCATGCAGTATTTATTCCTATGCTTTTTCTAGAAGAATTTTATTATTTATATTTTATAGTGGGGAAAGGAAAAAGGCTTCTTTCCTAACTGCATTTCAATACAGTATTTAATTAGCTTTCATATGTTTTATACTTAACATAAAAACACTAGAGGATCATCTCAGTTTATCCTTTGGAAATCTGGATTTGAACCTGAATTTGGCAAAAGTAATGGTTTCATAAACGAAGAAGCAACCTTTTTAAGAGTGAAGAATTTTGGTCTCTGGAGAGTAGATTTTGACAGTACTGCTAAATATGAAAGGTCACCTAAATCCCTGTTTTCTTATGCTCAATGGCAGGTGTTACTTTTCTCTGGGCATAGTCAAAGTCTATTTCTCAAGTTAGAATGAATGCAGGGAGATGTAGTAGGATACTGACTGAAACAATAGTTTTTAATTTTAAGGTATCTTAAGCCTTTTCCTTTGTATTTATAACACCTTATCTGCCCAGTAGGATCTAACCAATATTCAGCATGCTGAATATCAGATAAGAGATGAAATAATTTCTGCTCTTTGGAAGCAGGGCAAGGGTTCATTTGTTTGGTTTGGGGTTTTTGTTGTTTGTTTGTTTGTTTGTTTGTTAGCAGTCATTTGACTTACTCTAAAGTTTGCATGTGAAAAGTTGAAAGTACTCCAGATACCCACACTCAGCTAAGCCTGCCAGCACCCCTGATGGGTGGGTTAGATATGTATCTGTATATGTGTATACAAATTACACACCTTACCACAAAAATGCTCTGTAGTCTTCCATACAATAATCATGGGACTTTTGTATGCAAAACTTCTGCTCCGGCAAGATAATTTAACCATATGAGCTAATACAAACTCTAATAATTTCTCAATTTGGATGCCCTAGATAAATGAGTATGCTGTTGGGATTCTAATCTATTTTTCCAGAATAATGATATCACATAACATGCATTTTCAGATTACTATTATATTAATATTACCACAACTGACTCAAACTAAACTTTTTTATATTTGAAATGTGGATCTTGCCAAGCCGTGTCTTCTAATCTTCTGTCTTCATCATATAATCTGCAAATGAAGCTGTTATTGTCTAGCTTGATCCTTTTATGTACTACTGTTTTTGTCAATTCGGTTTCAAAACACTTGGACATGCTATGTCTCATTATAAGTAGGAAACATATTTTAACCAGTCATTTTCAGGCTAAGTTAAAGTCATTTTTTGAAGCATCCTATAAACTTGCAGAAAGTCTTGCTGTCACTTAACATAATTCTGGTTTATATCTTCTTGGAAAATCAAGTCACAATAGTAGAAAATGAACTGAAGCTTCTTCTACTCATAAAACACCTGTTGAGTGTTCATGCAGTTCCACAGTCTTTTCACTCTTAACTGCTTAGAAAGAATTGCCTTTTCTTTGGGAAGACTTAATCCATATTGCAATTTCATGCAGCAAAAACTACCCTGCACCACTGCCTGCTAGGTAGAATTAAATAATTAAGAAAAAAACCCCTTCAAACCCATTTAAATTATTGTTACATTAAATACAACTGATTACTTATTTATGCTGTTTTATTTATAAAGTATTTTGTAGGTAGGTTAGTGGGTGCTTATATTGTTTCTAACCATTGTGGCCTGAGTTTGGTGGGTGTGGTCTCTATTCACAGAAGAGTTTGTTTGAGGTATTTGACTCCTACTGGAAAAACAAATTATAGTGTTAAATAAAATGATAAATTAGCAGATTTACTTGAAATCCATGCATTTTGTATTCATAGACAGTCAAAGAATTGTCCAGGTCTGTAAATGAAGATTGACTATTTTGTTTGCTATTTTCGACATAGTATTTAAGGTCAGGGAGAAGAGTAGAGAGAAGAGGAAAGAACAACAAAAAATATTGAAAGATGACAAGAAATGCAGAAGGTTGGTCAACAATTATAATTTACAGCTTATCATACTTTCATCTCATTAAAATAGAATTAGTTAGGTTTCAGGGACACATTATACTGAATGGCAATTTTTGTTCTAATATAAATTCAGTATTGCCTGCTAAAACCTAAACTGAGTACATGATGCTAGATATTTTTTGTGACTCACTTAACCCTTTGATCACAGCAGAATGATTTAAGATTATTGTTATTTTAACCATTACAAAATGCAAGAATATTTCTTGTAAAAGCTACTTGTCAGTAAATGTTAATAAACAGAGTAATTTTCCCTCTTGACTCACTCCATGGAATTAGCAAAATAGAGGGCACGAAATAAAAGACTTCAAAGGAGTGGATAAAATCAAGCACAGCATCTGAAAAAGGAATGAATAATTTTTCTTAATCAACTATTTTTGTGTCCAATCCATTAATACTAAGAAGAATGTAAAATATTAAGAGAAAGGACATTTATTTCTCTAATTTTAAAACTAGGTAAATTGATATTCCTAAATTACCTTGAGAATTTATTATTCATTTTAAAGATGTGTAATGAAAAATGGTATGATAATTTGTATTTTGCCTTATTTAGGCAGTAACTCTTCTGCTGCTGTGAACTGAATAAAACAATTCCGTGAATATTAGAGAAATTCAACGTCTGGAAAGCTATAGTGAAATTGAGTATACCCAAGCCTCAAATTCAGTTATGCGAAGGAATCCGTTTCTTTTAGTTCTATTTGGCTTAGTTAATCTCTCAAAAAGATGATTTCTAGTCTCCTTGTGTCACAAATTTTAATTTTACTGAATGTCTTTACTCAGTAATGTTGAAAAAATGTGGAAGATTTAATTTTTTTCCTAAAGTGGCATGGCTTCATGTTTTAAATTGTCTGAAGCAATCAGTTTAGATTGCATTATTTCATATTGTCTCCTTTTAATTTGTTTACTTTGGTATGACAGATGATGGCTTGCTCCCTTCATGGAAACAGATAATTCTTAAAGAGATGAAAAGAGATGACTTTAACTCTTTCCATCTGCAATGAAATCTAGCTCCTTATGCAATGATTTTTGTATAACACTGACCAAATTCTTAGCATTAACCACTACCAAATGTTTGATCTGACATATGGATACATTTTTAATCTCAGTAGCTGATGTTTAAATCATATGGATTATCACATAGATGTAACTCTTACAGAACGTTTGTGTGTCCTTTGCAAGCTGTTGGGCTTGACACAGGACTCATTTGGTGAAATTCTAAGGTCAGCTCTATGCCTATTTGGATGAAAACATGTTCTTTAGAACAATTTAAGAAAAAAAAAAGGAACTCCATATTGTGTAATAACATTTTATATTCCATTCCTTTTATGTGTCTTATTCACATTAATGAAATCATTTTTCTTTACAAATTTATTTGAACAGATTTTAAAGGTCAAGTTCTTAAACCGTCAGTTTTTTAAGAGCAATTTCTTTTCTGCTGATGTCAGTACACCCTCTGTTACTCACAAACAAGGAAAAGTTTTCAGTTTAAGTTCCTTTAAACCTGAAAAAAAAGTACAGCTGTTTTTTTATATACCTTGGAGGCTCAGAACAGGGCAAGCCCTTCATGGTCAAATAGCCTTTCTGGTAATAGTAGAAGCACCAAGGTTAGAGGCTTATAGAACCCAGTGATATATGCACATGGATACTAAGGAAAAAATGGTTCAAAAGTTGGTTTTGTTTGGCTTTGAACTTGTGACAGCCTACCCCTCTACAGTATTCAACTACGTTCTCTGTAGGCAAATAATGCCTTCAGGGAACAAGGAATGCCCTCAAGGAAGTGAGTTGATTTTAGTTATCAAATGATTGATTGCAGTGTTATTTCCATTTAGTGTACAAGTAAATACTTGAGATATAATAAAAATAACAGGTTGACTGTGTTTTTGACTGCTATTTTAGGAAGATTTAGTTTAGTGGATCTGGACTTCAGTTTCTGTTTTTTATTTTTACTGAATATTGACCAGTAAAAAAATTATCTTAATACAAAAGATCATAGAATCATAGAATGGTTTGGGTTGAAAGCATCTTAAGGGTTAATATAGCTCCAACCTTCATGCCATGGGTAGGAACTTTGACCAGGTTACTCAAAGCTTCATCCAGTTTTGTCTTGAACACCTCTAGGGATGGGGAGTCCACAAACTCTGGGCAACCTGTTCCAGTGCCTCACCACTCCCACAGTAAGAAATTTCTTCCTAATATCTAACTAACCTAAACCTCTTCCTTTTCAGTTTAAATCCATTCCTCCTTGTTAAAAATCACTCTCTGGCTTTTCTCTAGGTCCCCTTCATGTACTGGAAAGTGCTATAAGATCTCCCCAGAGCCTTTTCTCCAGGGTGAACAGCCCCAACTCTCTAAGCCTTTCATCATGGGAAGGGTGTTCTATCAATCTAATAATTTCTGTGGCCCTCCTCTAGTTCCACTCCAATGGTCAATGTCCTTCTGATGCTCAGAACCCCAAACCTGAAAGCAGCACTGCAGGTGGGGTCTCACCAGAGCAGAGCAGAGGGGCAGAATCCCCTCCCTGGCCCTGCTGCCTACACTGCTCTGGATGCAGCCCAGGAGATGTTTGGCTTTCTGGGCTGTGAGTGCCTGTGGCTGAGTCACATTGAGCTTTTCATTCACAAATATCCCGAAGCTTCTTTTTGCAAAGCTGGTCTCGATCCATTCTCCAGGTCTAAGATTTTATACATCTCTAGGCCATTTTTGAAATTTTGTTTTCAAGGTCTATGAATTTAAGAATGTCGTCTTCCACTATTACTTCTTGGGCTAATTTGTCTTTAATGGAGTAAGTGTAATAGTCGAAAAAGGGGTGAGGCATGTCATCCATACCCGCTCTCAGAACTACAGAGCAGCAAGTATCATGTCACATTCAGCATCTAGATACAGTCAGAAATGTCTGGAAATCAACACTCAACTAAACTAAAATGCACATATTTAGGACAAAATATGCAATTTTAATAGGTTGTATTTAGTGAAACAACAACGTACAAATCATACCATCTTCCACTAGCAGGTTTATTTACTAAAATAGTCACAGTGGGAGAAGTAAATATATTGAGCTTTACATTTGACTGCATCCATACATCAACTTATTTATATCTAAGCATCTAAATAACTTAGCCTTCCAACTTCAGATACTTTATTTAATCCTTAGACTTGGATAGAGGTAGTGTATCTAATGCTGTTCAGTTTATGGGGGATCTGAAAGTTCTCAGCAACTGTCTTGAAATCTGTCACTTGTTTTTTTTTCCCTGCCCATTATAAAGTATCCTTTCAATCAGTAGATCTCATGGCATAGACAAACATGGTCTCTAACTGCTATTTGGCTTCTGTGTTGCACTTCCTCAGTATTTTGACTTGTAAACAGTGGGTCTGAATGTTTACAGACATTCCAAATTAGCCACACAATTTCATTTTCTGTATTTGGCTTCTGTGTGTATTCTACTATATGAAATATTTTTGTCTGGCATCTATCATGCCATCTTTGCAGTGTCTTCTTGTTTTCAAATAAACTCAAAACACAAGGTGAAATAAAAATTATCATTTATCATAGAGTTTTGAGGTCTGAAGAAATTAAGACATGGGAGAAAAGTGGGAGATAAATTCCTTCAATATTAGGATAGTATCATACAGAAAAGCATATATTCATGTACAAGCTGAGACATACCCAGCCCTACACCCACTTATTTTTTGACTTCAGCCCTTCCACATTTCTTACTGGTTGTCTCAAATGCTGAGAGTATAGTTTCTTTGTCTTTAACACCAAAATCTTGGCGATTTGGGGAAGATTACAAATCAATTTCTTCTTTCTTTGTTACTGTTTGGACTTTTCACCATAAATGTCTTGGGAATGCTCTTCAGGGTAAAAGTACACCAGACAGTGTGCTGTTCACTCACAGAATTCTCCATCTTTTTGAATAACTGGCATAGAAAGTGGTCTTTCTCATGGAATATCTGTGGCAGAGTAATCTCTCCTGTGAAGGTACAATCCTAGAAATTGCCCAGACAAGGATAGTACTGCTGTGTTTTTGGTTTTGTATTCTCTTTTCTAACTCAACAGTATTTTGGATATCCAGCCCACAAATACTGAAATTACCCTTTCCAACCTTATGCAGATTTTTACTGGGGGGTCTAGTTTGGGATATTAGACACTATATCTGGATAAAAATAGAGCTAAGGTGCTGTGTTGGTTATATGTATAATAAGTATTTTCAAATTTTAAATGCTGCTATTCTAAATCATTGAAGAACACCTTGGTGAGCTATATGCTATACAGTATCTTTAGCAAGAGTGGAATCTCTATACATTGTATAATCCTCAAAGCCTAATCATATTTCTCTCTGTAGGATTTCATTTTGCAAGGAGATGTGGCTTGTGGTGAAGTAACTGCCACTGGGAATGCCACAGTCACAAAAAGGTATACATGCAGAGCTGCAGCTGAGCTAATATCTACCTATTTATGGCAACCAAGCAGGAATCAGAGATTAAGTCATAATAAGGTAGGGATTGTACCAGATAGAGGCTCACTTGTTTGTTCCATGAAGTAGAAGAAGGATTTTAGAGAAGATGATTTAGAGCATTGCTTATCCCCTGCGAAGTGACTATGCATAAAAGTTGTAAGAGGTTTTTTGCATAATGAACATTTTTGAACCATGGCTGCATGCAATCCTACCAGATGATCACATGCTCAGGCTGTTGTTTAATTTGTTATACAATATATATATACAAAAAAGAAATTCTGAGAGGCAAAATGAAAGTACTTCCTGGAACAGAATACAATATAATGTATGAGAATCTGCCTTTAGATTCTGTATATAGAAAAGGTCTAATCATACAGATAATCCATCTGTATTAAGAATGTAAAAATAATTAAATCACTGGTGGAAACAAACATACAGCAAATATTCAGTCTCTCTCTTTGCAACTTTCATTGAAATGTTTAATTTTTTTGCCAGCCCCCAATACCGAAAAAAAAAAACCCAACAAAAAAAACAACAACAAAAACCAACCCCCAAAATGTTTATCTACTTATCTAGTACTTTTAATAAAGATTTTGATAGTTGGAAAATATAAAATACACAAACATACTTATTACTGTGAGATTAAGTTCACTGCTTTCCTGAAATGGCATTTAATTTCCATATATTCACAGGTATTTTACTGGATTTTTATCAAGT
>WAAE01023861.1:0-63269 GCA_013400495.1 Nicator chloris
TTATCAGGTTACTTATGAAATCTTTGAAATTTCGTTTTATTTTCTATGTTTATAAGTTCTACATTTGCATTTGTCTTTTTGCAAATAAGAGTCTGCTTTCAGAAAGAAACAGTCTGTTTTCTTACTTCTTGCTTTGTTTTTTTTTAAAGAAGCTGAAGGGAGCTATGAAA
The DNA here is from genome assembly GCA_013400495.1 of Nicator chloris. Classification (NCBI taxonomy): domain Eukaryota; kingdom Metazoa; phylum Chordata; class Aves; order Passeriformes; family Pycnonotidae; genus Nicator; species Nicator chloris. The sequence goes on from WAAE01023861.1 coordinate 171, forward strand.
AATAGAAAAATAGAAAAGTAGCCATGTATTTAGTTTACTATGTGTGATCCTTTATTTGCAGGGGCCACCAGGTGAAAAGGGGGAGAAGGGAGATCTTGGTTTTCCTGGCCTGCAGGTATTCCTTATTGTATACCCTGTCACTTTCCAAGTTTGAATGTTGAATTGACATCATTGTGAGTTTAGGGCACATATTCTAAACCACTGGGAAATGTGTTGTTGGGGTGAATTTGAGCCGGGGTTTAGGAAGAGGAGGAATCCAGGGTATGCTGGTGTGCAGTGACTGACTCACTTGGGCCTGAAGAGCTGGTTACTTTCTTGTTTAATGCTGAAATTCTCTGTAGACTCAACACCTTTGCATTTTAACAGTGTGTGTTTACCCATCTCTTGTTTCACAGAAATGCCTTCTTCACTGAACCTCTTCTATGGTGCCACCCCTCATTGAGCTTCCTAGTTCCATTTATCCAAAACATGTCATACAAATTCACTCGAAAATTATTTAGTTGGATTCTGTTAATTTGATCTCATCATTTGCTCTCCTTTTAAAATGCTTAGGGTGTCCCAGGAGCATCAGGTTCACCGGGAAGAGATGGAGCTCAAGGTCAAAGGGTAAGGTAAAATGAGTATGTTTTACCTGTGTTTTGTTCCCATTCCATAAAGGAAAAGTGACCCAGCATGGTTGATTTATTACAATTTCTGCCACCTCAGTCCTTTCTGGGGATCTTCTCTCTGTGCCAGTAGAGGAGGGTGGACATCCTGATGGGGGTTGAGATGTGTAATGGGGACCCTGCACGATGCCTCTGCTTCATGCACTTAACAGGAGGAGATGTCACTTGTGCTCAGCATTGCCAGTAATCTCTTGGCTTATATGTTTAAAATTAAATGGTAGTTAAATGGTATATAATTAGTATGTAATCCGAGGCAATGATCTAAATTTGCTTTCCAGCTCATTAATGAATAACAGAGACAACTACAAGGGAATTTAACATTGAATGTAGAATGATACCTGCAGAAACAGCTGACATGAGGAAAAGGTGAAAAAAATACCAAAATTTAGTCAACCTTATTCTGCTCCTGGCAAAACCACTGAAGATGCTGACAGTCTGTCTAGGAGCCAGTAAAAGAAAATTCATATTCATTTGTGCAGTTTAAGCCTATAAGTCCTCCTCTTTGTCTCCTTGGGGAGATTTCTGTTTCATTATAAGTCAGACACTGGAAAGTTATTGTTAGCATAGATTTCTGTCTACAGCAGAAGTTCATTATGAAATATAACTTTTCATTTTCATTTGAGAAAGATTTACATATTCATGATCCTTTTTTTTGGATATGTTAATGTAACTTGAACTTCAGAGAAATCTGGAACTTCTTTGATTTACTGACCTTGTTATAAAAAAACCTTAACCCTGTAGCAAAACACATATTTGAACTCACTATTATGAATTTAAACATTGGCATATTTTTATGTCCAGAAGTAATTCCACTGAAGTTACTGAAAAATAAGGGCAATAGATAAATGTTCCTTTTTTCTCTAAAAAATGAGAAAAGAAAGGCATTTTATTTAGATAAAGACTTATGCAATATTATCATCAGATGAATAATCTAATTGGAGGAATAGGCTTCTAATTTTCAATTAAATTGTGGTGAAATATGTAAGTAAATGCTTTTTTTCCCCCACTTTATAATTCTGTGATGTATTATGGTTTTGCATGTTTTTATGTGTTCTTTTTGGCTGCAGGAATATTTCCCTCTAAATTGCCCAACTTTCATGCAACCTATTCATCTCCAAGTTAATAGAGACCTGGACCCTGATGAACTTCTGGCTTTTTGCCATGTTCTGTCTTGCCTTGGTCCTGGACAAGTTGAGATGAGTTGGTGCTAAGCACTGTAGAAGGGAGTGCTACGTGCCTCTCCTCCCTCTGCATTCCTGGTCATGAGGGACGTCAGTGTGCCAGAGGAAAGAACTCTGTGCTTTTATGTTATTCTTTAGCTGACTTCATACTGAGCAGAGGATGCCCTCAGCCAGGCCTTGATGCTGGCAGTTCAGAAGTGCTCCAGTTCTCCCACATACGGGAGTTACCAGGTTGTTGCAGGGAGATGGTGTTGAAGAGAAAAGCTGAGGAAGGCTAGTGAAGTGAAGGCTTTTGATACAGCTTGGAAAAGTCACGTGGTGTTTATTCTGTAGCATACCCCACTGCTGTCTATAAAAAGGTAGGGCAGTTACATAAATTGCCTGTTTTATAGATATGGTACTAAAGCTTTCTTCATGTGTTCTCTTTCTTCTGCTGTTAATCACGGGAGCTGGATAACCAGCCTAGAGCTCATAAAATTAGTTCTGGTAGCCTGGTATTGTCTCTGTGCCACCCTTATGCAAAGTTGTCCAGCTTAATTATTTCTATGGCAACAAATAATTATGCTATACTGATTTTATGGTGTTGTAGCTCATTTGATTCCTGTGAAGTTATGACAACATAAAATTGCTTTTAATGGGCAAAGATCCAAACTAATTATTTCACCGCAGTCTCTTTGAAGACCCAGCACTTGAAAAAGGGATAATTCTGAAGGGCATAACTGCAGCAGCAAAGGGGAACTGGAAAATTCCTGAGAAGTAAATTGCCTTTTTGTATAATGTTCCTTTTGTTGGGTTTCCTCCTGTTAGTCAAGATGCCAAAATGCTTTTCATGTATTATACTACTAGAACTGAGATTTTCTGTGTTTTTCTTAGCTTAGTTATCCCTTCTTCTTTAGTATTTATTGATCTTTAAATATTTTAATTATAGTAGTAGTAGCAATGCTTTAGAGTACTTACGCAGGTTGCTAAATCACACTGATTTTAATGAGTGGTAAGCATAGGGCTGATACTTATTGGGAGATCTCTGAGGACTTTGAACTGGGTATAATGTGATATTAGACTCATGAAGTGCTGGAATGGAGATTTTTTCCCTTCAGTTCCTGATAATTGGAATCACTTCACTTTTACAGTTTGTTTCCCCTTATTTTTTTTATTTCTAGTGTTCATGTTCTGATTTTCTTTTTGAAATCAGTTGAGGAAAGAGTTTGATTTTCCTTTCTTAATGTTGTAAAATTTCTTTGTTGCATTTCTGAACTTGGTTTTAATAAAGCAAATATTCTGAATATTCATGATAATATTTTATACCTGTCTGGTAACCTGGTTAAATCTACACGTCAGACTCCACATGAGGAACAGTCCTCTCCACTCATCAGCTTCCAGAGAGTCAGGAAAGTTTTTATAAATGTAAAATGATTTATTTTTATTGTATACCTGTAGCTGTGGTTGTTTGGTGCCCTTTCTTGCTGCCCCATATTTGTAGCTAGCATTATAGGGGAGTTTTACTAAAGAGAACAGATCACGTTTCACCACCAACAGTCCCAAGCATTTCATGTTGAAAGATAGATCTTGAATTGGCAGTCATGTGTCCCAGGCTGCAGGGTTCTTTTTAAAAGGCTCTACATGAAAGTCTTTCAAGCCTGGCTCAGTAGCTTCAGTTAAGTTTTTGCTGGTGTCTAGTCCTACTTGAAAAGCCACCTCTCCACAAGTTCCCCCAAACAAATTCCAGGCTACAGAAAGCTCAAGGGTTTATAATGAGGTCAGCAGCAGTGCTGATTTCAGCAGATTTTGAGATTTTGCTGGTGATGCCATTTGTATTTTGGCAAATAAAATCCCTTAAGAAACTCTGTCGGAGCTACACTCTTTCTCTAGAACTTTTTTTCATGCCATTAGCAAAATATATCTTCATTTAAGTTAACTTTCCAAAATTACATAAACCTTGATTCTAAGACCTACATCCTAGGTCACACATCAAAATCTGTCCTATCCTGCTCTTGGACCTGCAGTTCCATGGGAGAGAATCAGTGGCTTTGTACAGAGTCACTTCTGTCCTGGATGTGACAGAGAGACAGAGCTGTTGTGCTATGTAATACCTCCAGTCATTCCCCTTGGATTAGACATGGCTAAGCAAAGAGAAGAGTTCAATAAATGGGAGATTAAATAGCATCTGTAAGGCTTCAGGACTCAGAATACAATTTTGTGATTTCTCACTGTGCTCTATTTTCTTCTACATTACACACATCAAAAATTATGGGAGACAGAGCCAGAAGAAATAAGTTCCCAATCTTCCTGCCAATTTCCTGGTACTTAGTAATCTCTGCTCTCAGCTCAAAAGTTCAGAATGAGTGTCAGATCCATTCTGGCCATCAGGTGGTGTGAGTAACATCATCTTCAAACACTGCTAGCAGCACAAACAAATACCTTTAGTCTTTTACCAGCATGAGAGGGTAGGTATTGCCATACTCCTTCTTGAACCAGGCTTCTCTCTGACTTGATTTATCTACAGCAATTTTCACATCTAGCAACTACAGTAGAAGGTGATCTTTTGTGGGCGATACAGACACAATGCCAAGAGAAATAAACCCTAGGAGTATAGACAGGAGGTGATTACTGAGCAGCCAGGAGTAAGAGCACTGCTCAGAAGAAAGAAATTGTGAAATATATTCCAAGAAAATGTATTTCTGATCATACTGTTAATTCTACTATTTGACTGGGCTGGGAGAAGAGAAAGACATACAGTTTTATTTTTCTTTAGAAGCTTCTGTGAATCCACACTAGATCCTAAAAAAAAAAAAAAAAGCACTATATTTCTCTCCTCCTAGTTAAATTAAGCCCTTAAAAGGGTCAAATCAGTTTTCATCCTGCTTTGGAACTGAGCAAAAATAAAGGTTTTATATCTTTGCTTTAAAAAATGAAACATAAATATGAAGGCATCAGCTTCATCTGGCTACACTGTGGAATAGGAAGGTATTTCCTTATCAAGTCTAAGGATACACAGATAACATAATGTGAGTTGACTATGTGGCTTATTTTATCATCAAAACATCCGTCAAGTAGAATTAAAAAAAAAAACCTTTGCAGATATATGGCAGATAATATTATTCCCCAGCCATTTTTATGCCATATGATTGCAGATTTGAATAATAGTTTCCAAATTATGCAAAGCATAACACTAGTAGAATATGTTATATTAATTTCTAAACCCATGTCAGAAACAAAGATTTGGAAAAAAGTACAAATCAAAAAAGTTATAAACTTCTCTTCTGAAGCTCCATGAGATACTGAGGCCTGGACTGTTCTTTACTCTGTGTGTCACCATAAACATTTTCAAATCTGTCACCAATAAACCAAACACTTCCCAGCATAAACCACCTTTCAAACTGGTCTTGAGCCAGAGGTAAAACCATATTTCTCCTCTCTGTTCAGGCTGTGTAGTAATTAAAGAATTACCTAATCACCAGGCTGGTCAGAAACCCAAGCTTTATAGCATGTGGATACAAAATGTGCATACTGGTTAATTTGTAAGAATACTTTATTAATAGTGTATTTTCTTCTACATCTGGTCAGTCTTTTTTTCTGTGATGTACTCACTTTCCAGTTTCCAAGTTATCTTTAGTTTTTGGCTCTCGTTTCTGGAAGCTCTGAGGCACGTTCATAATGTAAACCACATGAGCATTCCCACTGCTTCCTGCATCAGGACCTCAGTGGTAGCTGGAGCACATGTCCAGCACTGCTGGGCACAGAGATCCACTCTCACTTGCCGTCTTTCAGCACCTCATCACTGGGACTCTGAATACTTGCAATCAGTGAGAACAGATGTAGAAACGTGACCTTGTGGTAGAGAGGTTTGACAGCAAACCCTCTCATTTATTTCCCTACAGAAGTGTTCTAAGTGAAATTCACTCTGAGGTGAAAATTGCCAGTATGAAGACTTTTGTATTATTTTTTCTTCAAAAATATCATGAGACTAGCTGGATTTTTTTTTTTGTAATCTTGGTGATACTATAGCTCCTTTTCAGAAATAAACCCTCCCCAGGGCAAATAAGGAAAATTTTTCCTAAGAGACCACTACCAACAGATTATAATTAAAAAAAAAATCCCAAACAAACATGACAACAAAGCAAAATGAAACCAAAGAACAAAAGTAAAAAATTTCTTCTAGATGAAACAGGCCAGCTTCATGAACTACATATAAAAAGCTGATGAAATTGCATTTATTTATCTTTTATAGGGCTTTCCTGGCAAGGATGGACCCACAGGCCCACAAGGACCTCCTGGCCCAACGGTGAGTATTGCCCATGGAATTTCTTACTGCAAAAGTTAGCAGGATTTGGGGGGGTTATAGGTCACACTGTTATCTATGCTACAGTGGATAGAGCAAGGCCAAGGGAAGTTAGAATTCTCATGATGCACAGAGTTGGCAGAGAGCTGCTTGTCCAGTGTAATTTCTTTCCACTCCTCCTTAGCTCAAGAAGAAAATGTCTCCCATGGGAAGGGGAGAGAGCTGTTCTGTCAATAGATTGATAGCTTGTTCTTAGTCAAGTAACTGCACCATAAAGAGGGAATTACTGCTCTTAACATTGAAACAAGACTTTTTGTCAAAAATTCCAATTAGGACTGTTAGCTGAAGTGGACCACCAAGTTTTACTTGGTCTAGAGGCTGGAGGTGAGCACAGGTGCTCTCAGAGGGTAATCAAGGACGATAGCAGAGGTCACGTCCAGCCTCTAATGCAGGATATGTTGCCTTCAGAATCAGTCTCAGCCTTCTCAGTCAGGGCAGCTAGGAAAAGTTAATGCCTTCTTAATAGATTTAGAAGATTAGATGGAGCTGCTGGTTGTACTGAGTATTCTTTTTACAAAGAGATTTCTGAGTCATCCCTCCTGAACACAATATTGACATCACAGGATTTAGTCCAGTGGTTCAGCAATTTCTGCCTGTTCCAGAAAGCAACCCAAGTTACTTTCTTCAAGTGCTTTTCTCAGAGCTGTGCTTTTGGTGCTCTTTTTCCTGCAAATTGTATTTCTTAGTCCTCTCTCTGGGAATCTCCAGTCTTTGACTGTCAGAACTGCCTGTGCACTTCTCCTCATTAGGACTCATGGATGTTGATTGTCATCACCATTTTCTTCCTCTTTTTCCACATAGGGCATACCTGGGGCTCCAGGTGTTCCAGGTGTTACTGGAAGTCAGGGACCACAAGGTGATGTTGGAGCTCCTGTAAGTAAAACTAATTAATATTTCTCTGTCTGCTGTTGTGCATTAGTTGGTTTCTGAGCCTGGCTTCACTGTTTGACAGAACTCCTCAATATTTATTGCCTATGATCTGTTTGCAGTTAGTGGCTAAGCTAAACATCATATTGACCTTTCTTTGTTCATTCTTTGTAATTAAGTATATTTGTTGATCTTACATGCAATGTTTGGAATATAGGGATTAGAGGCAAAACACAAGATTAAAACACAGAAGTTAAAAACACAACTATGTGAATTTGTAGTCATTGTGTAATTGCTTTCTTCTTTTTCTTCCCTTTTGCCCTTCCAGCAACTCTCTGGAAATTCAAGTATTTATTAAACTGAATATTTCCAAAATATTAATCTGATTTCCAAACTATGAAAATAATATATGAATAAAAAACTGGCTTTTGGGGTTATTCTGGGTTTACATCAGAACAAATGACTAATGACTAGGGCTTTTTATATATTGCTATTATAAATTTGACTATCAGTTTCATTGCATGGAAAATTATATCCTCTATATCTAAAATTAGTATTAGGAACCTCCAATATTAAGTTTGTCTCTCAGATGTTATTTTTATTATTATTAAAAAAAATTTTGACTGGAAGAAAGGAATGAGTGTGTAAATTATGTAAAAGAGAATATTCATATTGGACTTCTTTGTCTCTGTAAGAGTTCAGAAAATATTATATATTCATGTTTTAACATTTGACTACTTGTTTACTTATAATGCCTGCTCAGCTTTTTCCCCTCTATTACAGTAAACATCCTATTTAATTTTTATAGACCTCAGAATGGGACAGTGTGCGTTTCTGACACTATTTGTAGAATAGAAATTTTTTTTCCAAAATCCAGTTTGGTTTGGAGATTTAGGCCAATGCAAGCATTTTCATTTGGTTAAGTGGAAACGGAATTAAATTGACTGATAATACATAAGCAAAGATAATAACCTAATGCCCAGTTCTGCATAGTTTCTAAATGTAATCATGGAATCTACAAAGGAGATTTGATGAGCTATGGAACTTTTACTATCAATATATAACATGTTGACTATGCAGTTGCTGTCCAAACACGTGTTCCAGATACCGAACTAAATTTTCTAGAATGTAGATATTCCTGTGAGTCCTGCCAGAGCTCTGCTGTGCATGGTTAGACTCTAGCAGTGGAGAAAAAACTAGGTGGCTGAAAAATTACTGACCTTCAGTAACTGTCTATTCCAAAATGCAGTTATAGACTAGAGGTCTTAGAAATAACCTTTTAGTCTTTCTAGGAGTTTCTTCTCTCCAAGGATAGAATAAGCTGTGCTTACCCATGTATCCACCAGCTGGTTACCTACACAGAAGCACAGAATAGTTTGAGGATCTATACACACATGGATCATCAAGTCCAGCTCTCAAGTGGATGGCCCATACAGGGATCAAGCCCATGGCCTCGGTGTTATTAGCACCAGGCTCTGACCAACAAAACTTTTCTTGCTTCAAGAGTTCCTGAGAAATGTGTAGCCTACCCCAAAAACTGACGTTGGTGAAGCTGTAACTGCCCTAGACAACTTGTTTCAATCCATAATCCTCCTCACCATTGTTATAGTTTTACAATATCCCTAATGTCAAATATAATCTTCTGTGCAGTTTAATCCCATTGCTTGCTCTGTTCATAGTGGATGCAGAGTCTCAGTACAGCAAATTTCAGGCTGCTATTTTGCAAAAATTAGACCTGTTTCAGCCATGTGAAATGCATTATATGGTGGCCTATCCTTGCTATCATTTTGAATGAGGGAATTCAGTTTGTTTGGCAAACACTTGTGAAAGTCATTGTTCCCATGTAACTGCCAAAGGTGGACATTTTGTTGAGTACTGAAATGATAGAAGTGTATTTGTCACTGTTACATAGCTTCCTGAAAGCTTCTTTATAGTTTATTTTTTCTCCCTTTACTATGAATCTTCAAGGCAGACAAAGTTTAGGTGTTAAAAATTTTGAGCAGAACAAAATGAGAAATAATTTTGTATTGAATCTTTTCATAGGGTCCTCCTGGAGCTAAGGGTGAAAGGGGTGAACGGGTAAGTCTGTGTTCACGTTAGCTGTGGTTTTTTTCCTGCCTGGCCTTCTCTCTCATAAAGAGCTTTTCCTGAAAATTTATTTTTGTCTGTATTTACAGGCACAGTAGTTTTGTCTTTGCAATTAAGCAAACTTTCCTTCTTTTCCAGACATGGTCTTTTCTGTAGCTACATTAATGTTTTGAAGGTGGGAAGTACGTGGAAGTAAGCATGTCTCCAAATCTCTCATTAGGGCTATCTTCTCAGACCTCTGATTGCTGGCCAAAAAGAGAAATGGGAACCAGTGAAATCACAAAATTTCTTTGGCTTTTTTTCTTATCTGTGAGGATATAACGTCTCAGCAATAATAAACATCTTTCTTTGCTCAAAGTGCTTTCAGCACAGAACTGGCTCAAGAAACTGTTTCATGACACTGCTGCTGTTGTTATCCAGGGTGATCTGCAGTCCCAAGCAATGGTCCGGGCTGTTGCTCGTCAAGTGTGTGAGCAGCTCATCCAAGGCAAGTACACGGGTAGTCCATATGCTTCTCTCTCTAGAGTGGCTCTTTTCCTGCCACAGTTACTATAAATGTTACCCTTCTCAAAATATCCAAGGGGATCTGTTTGTTTTAGACTAGACAATGGAGATTTATGTTCCAACTAGATTTATGTTCAACTGGATTTATGTCCAACTAGAGCTGATTAGCATCAGCCTTCTGAAAAAAAAAGCTGGAATTGTCTCCAAGCTATTACAGCATACAGAAGCTACTGCTGCAACAATTTTAAATGTTTGTAGACATAAAATACAAAAGCCCCCAAACCCTTACCAAAGTAAGAAAATAAAATCCTGCACAACAGTTCTTCATTTTCTGTGCACTTCCTAAACTACTATTTCTCCCCCAAGAAGTGCACAGCTTCATAATACCAAAGCATGACAGACCACAGCCTTGAGAACCTGCCAATACTCTGTTCAAACTTTGCTGAACCAGATTTTCCACTGCTACTTGAAAATTACGATTTTTTTTTCCCTGATAGGTCATATGGCAAGATACAACTCGATTCTGAACCAGATTCCAAGCCAGTCTGTCTCAACACGAACCATCGCAGGACCTCCCGGTGAGCCAGGTCGGCCGGGGGCTCCAGGGCCACAGGGTGAGCAGGGATCACCAGGCATGCAAGGCTTTCCAGGAAGCCCTGGTCAACCAGGAAGACCAGGAGAAAGAGGTAGGCTTCATACTTCATAAACACAAAACCATACCTCCCTTTCCTGATACGTTCTAATAGCTTTTGTCTCCTGTCAGAATGTGGAAGCAACATTTTTCTCACTGACCAGTGAGCTTAACACAGACCGTAAGGGAGGCTCTGGAGACTCTGTCATGAAGGTCATGCAGGCTTTGCCAAGTGTGATTTGGCAGGATCAGACAGAGGTTTAATGGTTAAACTGCTGAAAATTGGTGGAATCTAATTGTGCACATGCCATCACATCATGTTTCATCTTAGTAAGGCTCCAAAGTGAGCAGAAACTCTAAATATATAAGCAAAAGAGCAAAAAAAGAAAGTCAGATGTAGAATGGATGTGTATGTTTGGGAAATGTGGAGATGTAATAACTTGAATGTGTCAGTCTAGGAATTTCTGAGTCATGATCACCTGAAAGGAGCAAGATTGAGAAGAAGAGAGAAAAATTCCTAGTTTGAGGGGTTGAGCAAATCAAGAGGAGGAAATTGTGAGGTCAGAGAGAAGTAATACACTTAACATTTACAAGAATTCTCTTCCATATTCTCACATGTAGGCTAGATCCCATTCTCCTTTCCTCCACAAGCATTGTCTAATAACAAAACAAGCTCCATGTTTGATTTTCTCTCTTTCTGTGCAACCCTGGCTATCTTTTGTGTCCCAGAGTAGCACTAATCTCAGAAGGTAATACTGAGTAGACCTATAATTGTGGAGGTGCTTTCAAGAACATCACATGAGGAGGTGACCAAAACCCCAAGAGACAAATGTGATATGCAGAAGCAGTGAATTTGTGTTGCTGTTATAAAATCTACTGACTGGGATTTTAAAATTAATTGCTGTGAAGGCTGTTCAGGAACTTAATAGTTCCAGTTCACAGTAGCCATTATGACCATAGTTAAAGCACTGTTTTTAATAGAAAGTCTTTGAGTGAACCTGTGAGTCTTGCCCTCAAGAGTGTAATTCTCATTACCATTTTGACAAAAGAGGCAAGGTTTCAGGTACTGACCCTTCAGTCCTGCTGTTGCCTGCTCCAGCTGAGCAAAAACCAGACACTGTCCAGAAAAAAGGAGGAATGAGGGAGTGTGAGACAAGTAGAAAAGAAGATTGGAAGAGACAGCAGTTGAGGAACTGACTTCAAAAAGGATGATCTGGAGACAGTGACTGCAGATTTCAGGATCCTTGATTCCACACTAATACTAGCATATTTAAAATCTTTCTCTTCTTTTTGGGAGGAGGTTTTTCAAGCTAGGACTTTGGGAAAGGGACAAAACCAAAATGCCAGGCTACAAAAAAAAGGAAGATGTCTAACATTTAGCCTGTACTTTCCATTGTATTTGCTGTGCTGATGTCCAGACATGCACACTGTGGAATCACAGGGTGATTAGATACAGTCATTTAAATGAAACACAGTGTGGGTTGGCCCACTGCAGACAATATTAATGTCTGGGAAGCAGCATTGGCAATAGAGTACTGAAAGGCTAAAAAGACATTAAAAAGTATGTTGCCCCTTCCCTCTCTACCACCCTTTTCCTCTCTATATGGATAACTGATGTTAGAAGGGACTGATTTTGGCAGGTACTGCTTGTGGGGAGTTTTATACTTGGTAAAGAGAAAGCTCTAATCAAGCATCCTTCAGCACTCAGCCAGACCTCTGCAGATTTTCATAAAACGTGATCCCAAATGTTGGGAGTGTTTTATAATATTTTCAGCTTAAAATGAGGTTGTTTCAAGAATCAAGAATCCATGTGTAAACTTTAAGACAAAATAGTTGGCTGGTTTATTTGGAGTGAAAATGGATTTTAGGACATTCATGTAACTGGAGCCTTGAACAGAATCTGGAAGAAAGAGGAATGAGCTCCTTCAGAAACTAGACAAAAGTATAAAATAATTTATTGCTCCTTGAGGATTTAAGTTCTTCAGAAGCAACTGAATTTTTTGACTGATGTGTGTTTGATGTAGTAGCACTTTACTGAGCAGAAAGAACCTTTTGCTACAGACTCTTGGAGTATTTCTGAATCCATTTCTAAGGAATTGCTCTAAGCTAACCCCAAAATGCAAACATGAAAATTAAAAATTATTTAACCAGCTTCATGCTTGTGGAAAATGATTGGAAGTTTTTCATGCATTTCCAATTCTCATTTGATTACTAATGACATATCACACATGGAAGCAGCAGACTAGAATTGCTCAGCTTCTCGATGGAAGGAAGGGTTTTTAAGTTTCCAGTGACCACAGAGAGGAGGTTAAATGTAGTCAGACTCCATCCCTTGCTGTGTTCTGAAGCATTGTTTGCATTTAACTTGAACACAGTGTATAGTCCTGTCCTGGAAGTCATCCAGCCACCTGGAAGTCTTTATGAAAAATGTGTTTCTTTTCACTAACGTCATCAGCATTTTGGTTGCATATGAAGACATATGTTCAATTTAATGTTCAAGCCCAGTGCCAGGTTAGCAACTCTGAAAATCAGGCTCCACCTCTAAGTTCAGAAAATGCCCTGCAACAGAGTGTGCTAAGAAGTAATAGTCATGAGAAGGAGAAAACACTGTTTGCTGATCTAGTAGTGTTGCTTTTCCCCCCTCAAACCGTTGGAATTGCTGCAAGAGCCTGTTACTGGCTCTGAGCTGAGTGGCAAGGTGCTGGGAGAGAGGGAAGATAAAAAGGTGGGAGGAGGCCAGATGTCTCTTTTGGGTCACCTCTCTTGCCTACCACCTATTCACTCGCAGCCTGTAAAAAGGGGGCATTTTAGGGAACTGGTAAGAAATGGTGCACCAAAGAGAGCTTCACTGGAAAATGTCAGCAGTGAGAGACATCAGTGAACTTCCCTGCTAATTTGCCTGGCCAATAACTTCTTTTCACTTGTTTACCCTGTCACTCTGCCAAGTGTTAATCAGAGGCTTTGGAAAGAGACATGGATTGAGAAAGTGTATGGAGTTCTGTTAGAAACCCCCATCTGAACTTCTAGGTCCATGATGTCCCATTCCTGGATGGGATTCCTCTCAGTGGTAACACACTGAGCTGGTCTTTCCAAGAAGGACCACCTCAGTGAGAAAGGACAAGTCATTCTCTTGACAGATTCAGTTCTCAGCGTCTGTTGCCAGCTGAGAGGCCACGTTGTATCACCAGGCCCCTACAGTACATAATCCCAGATAAATTACTAGAATTGTGCTCCTTGCTTATTTGCATAAGTATAGGAGTTTGGAAAAAAACCAAACACTGATTATTCACAGCCCTCATCTCTATTTTAATTTTAACTAGTTCACAGCACTGGTTTCTCTTTTTCTTTCAGCTAATTTGAACTTATTTTGTTTCAGTTTTGTTTATGAACTGGGGCTTAAAAAACTAGTGTCTGGCTTCTGAGTGCCTAGGAAGTAAGTGCACCTCTGCAAAATGGTATAGAAACCAAAAGAGTCAACATGTTTTTTTCTTCTTTTTGATTTCCATTTTTTTATAATATATGGGTACTTTTCTCAACTTTATGGAAAACTGGAAAAGCCATAGTAAAAATTATTCTGAGGCACTGCTAGCTTTCAGATCCTGTGAAAGTGCAGTTCTTCTACTGCTAGATGGACTTCAGCTCTTACGTGGTCTGAAGTGGTGAATAAAACTTACAGGCACTCAGCCCATCCCACTGTGATTAAAATACAATAAATACCTAAGCTGTCACTGGAAAAGTTACTGTTCTCAAATACAGCTTCATCCTTATTTGCTTCCTGGCTTCCTATGAAAGAGCCAGTTAAACATGTGTTATCAAAAGCCACGTTTACAGCTGTGATGGCAAAATTCCAGTGGAATTAAATGGAACTTTTGCCAGTTGAATCAATTAAATATTTTTATTTCCAGTTTTAGCTTCATATGGATTAAAAAAGAAAAAAAAAATCACAACGCTGTGTTATTATACACAATGCTCACAGCTGAATATTTTGAAAAGAGGACATTTTTGGGAGCAGTTTAATTTTTCTTAAGCGCAATACATAGTTCTCCTCACAGGACAGTATTCTCATAAAGACAAAATTAGATAAAGAACACCTGAGATTTCCATTTGTGCAGAAACCATGAAAATTTAATTTTCTTTACTAGAGAATATGTTCATGACCTTGGTTTTGTTTTCAATAACTGATGCTATCAGAGTTATCTTTAGTGAAGGGTTGGAAATACTTGGTTTCAGTTGCTTGTGATCTCCACGGGGCTGAACTGAAGACATTGCTTATTTTGCATGGGGGCAAGACATAACCCCATGGTTAGCATGAAGGAGAGAGACAGTTTGATGGTATTACTGAAGCATGTCCAGAGCACAACTATGAAAAGCAGTTCCTGCGACCTGGAGGCATTCTTAACTCAAATGGCAAGTTTTGATACACACAGTTTCATTCTGAGGGCAATTAACCACTGCAGTAACCTGAAGGAGGGATTGCTTGTCTGGTTGGCTTTCTGTAAGCCATGCTCTGCTGGCACCAAAGATGACTTCAGTGAATTTTATATTCTGCCATGTATTAGGAGTGAGCCAAGAGCTCTGTGAGTCTCTTGAGTCCCTGAGGGAAGCCCATGGCTTTAACTCATTAGCATTTTGCCTTAAGAGTAGGACATTTTTGCATCAGGGTTTATGTTCTCTTTAACTTGGATAAACTTTACTGGAAATCAGACTAAAAGAAACCTGATGCAGACTTTTATCTTGGCCTTCAGTGTTTGCTTTCAAAGAAGGTTTGTCCTGCACAGAGATTCATCATTTGTTCTAGAATGAATGTTTTCTTATTAGCCTCAGCAGATTTGTTCCATGTTTAGCATTTCTTGCTGACATTTTATCCTGTGAACATCACATACGGGTGTGTAGGTTTGTGTGTGTTAATAATTATAATTGAGTGCATGGCAGGCCATGATTTCAAAACATTGTGGCTGTTGCCTTTGAAGTCACCAAATAATGTTACCAGCCAGTAGGAAAAGCAATGGTCCTTGTACTAAACATCTGTGTAGATTGCAGATGGTTGTAATGGGTCAGTGGTCTTAGGAAAAAAGCAATTCACACAAACAGACTTTCCCTTCTGCAAAGGGCAAGCCTTTCCTTGCAGGTCCTGTGTGGTAAGAGATGATTTGGATACATTTACCTTATTACAAGGCCTGCAGCACAGGCAGAGAGTTGCAGTAGATGGGTTTCTGCATATGTTTGAAGTAAGCCAGGGCTAAGCAAATTTCAGGCATCTGGGAAAAACCACCACCACCCTTCCTTCAAAATTATGCAATTAAAGCAATTAAAAGGAAAGAAAGGGAAACAAGCAATGCCTTAACTATGCCAGGACAGTGGCAAAGAACCTTGTAGAGGCAAGATGAAGAGGTCCTCATGCTTTGGTAAGAATGACGTGCTCATTGTGGATTCACTGGCTGCAGTGTGTGGCCTGTATTTTCCTGTGGTTGGGTCAGACACTGTGGTGCCCTGGAAGCCTCTTGTTCCTGCAGAAGACCCAGAACTCCTCCACAGATACTGAATCCACCTCAGTTCAGCTGACTCATATTTGATAAACTTGATGTGAACAATTCTTTGTTACTGATGGGTTTTAATTACATTTTTTTCCACACTCAGACTTTTTATTTACTTATTTGCTTCCATTACAAACTAGCTTAAGAAGGTAAAAAAGATCTTCTGTGACTCCCTGAGGGGAAACCTGGTGAGAATGGGCTGAGGTCACTTGGTTTGTTCAGCCAGGAGATGGAGGAGAGACCTCACTGCAGTTACGACTTCCTTGTGAGGAGGAAGGACAGGCACTGATCTCTTCTCTGTGGTGACCAGTGACAGAACCTGAGGGAGTGGCCTGAAGTTGTGTCAGGGAAGGTTTAGGTTCAATATTAGGTTGAATATTAGGAAAAGGTTCTTCACCCAGAGGGTGTTTGGGCACTGGAACAGCTCCCCAGGGAAGGGGTCACAGCAGCAGCCTGACAGAGCTCAAGAACGGTTTGGACAATGCTCTCAGGCACGTGGTGTGACTCTTGGGGGATGGTCCTGTGCAGGGCTGGGAATCAGACTCAATGACCTTGTGGTGTCTTCCAACTCAGCACATTCTGTGATTCTATGATTCCTTGCAAAAATGAGGTGTTCCCCAGCTGTTTTGCCCTGAGAGGTAGCAGTCACCTGAGCACAGAGGAGGGAAGGAGAGCAGTCAGCTGGAACTGTAGATATTGCCCATCCAGGGCAGCAGCTGTTTTCTTTCTGCTCTGTTGATGAAGTTGTGTATAGACTTTGACTCTGAAAGTGAGGAAGCTGTGAAGCCAGAAGAGCAATTACCAGTGTTGGGAGGGAGGTCTGGAAAATGGGGGGGAAGTCCCACAAATCAGCCTGGATATGGTGTCTTTGAACCATCCAAATCAAACACAGATTTTATGAGAAGTTCCAAGTCACCAGTGGAAACTCAGGGTCTGGAATTTATAGTTTTGACACCTACTATAGTTCAACACTGCTTATTGTGATGGCTGCATATAGAAAGTGTTTTTATAGGATGCCATAGAGGTAGTGCAGAAGGAGATGGAAAGCTGGAAGTAAGCAGTGCTTTCTCTGAATTACTAGATTTGTGATCTCCATAGATGAGACACAAGGAGAGAAATTTAGTCCCACGAGCAAAGTGCAGGAACACAACTCACTGGCTCTGCCTGTTGGAATATCAGAGTTTCAAGACTGGGAAAACTCGGATTGAGCTTTATTTGGGGGTCAGATTTTCACAGTGATGAAACTCCTTTCTCATGTTTTAGCAAGAATCTGCCATAACTGGTAACACCTCTCTCCATGAACAGTCTTGTGCTGAACCACAATTTGGTGGGTGAATGTTTGAAGGAAAATTTGCTGTAGCACTAAAAATTTGACTTTTCTGGGCAACACAGTAATTTATAGCTATGAGGCTTGGAAGACTCCTCTGACTTACAATAGTTGCACCTTGGTGTAGTCCAGAGGCAGCTTTCCACAGGAAGTGCAGCCTGGAAACTGGCCGATGCCTCTGCATACCGTCCTGATGAAACCACCATGGCAGCAGGAAGGTTTAAGACCCCAAGAATGAGATTTCCCTTCAGAGGCTGTCAGAGGAGGGATGGAAAAAGAACCAAATAATTTTTAATTTTCACCTCCTTCTTTCTCTGCCATCTGTTTTTAGATGAAAAATAACATATGGAACGATAATCCTGGTTAAATAATAAACACTTCTCACACTTTTGATCAAAATGTGACTGAATACTATTTTCCTAGGTTTACCAGGTGAGAAAGGAGAAAAAGGCAATCCAGGTGTTGGAACACAAGGACCCCGAGGCCCACCAGGATCCACAGGTAAACTTATATTTGAGTCATCTGGATTAGATCACTCTGACCCACGTGTGAAGAAGCTTACAGCAGCTCTGTCTTTCTCCTTAAGGAGAGTAGCAGAAGAGCAGCAGTTCAGGCACCTTAACTGTCATAATGTTCTTACTATGTAATACCATGTTGGGATGTGCCACATGATGGTGTCACAAGTATTTGCTTTTTCCCTATGGTAAACTGCTTCTCCAAGCCTACCTTTTAAAAATGTTTCAAGGATTTTTTTTCAGACATAGATTCTGGAAGGGGAAAAAATTGATCTGGACTAATTACATTTGTTTTCTCATTGACTTAATGTCATACCTAAACATGAGTTGACAGAGAAACGTATACATTTAAGCACATTATATCACATGGATTTATACTTAGGTCCTGAAAAAGCAGAGAGAGTGATAACCAGGTCCTGTTGAAGCAGGAGTAAAATTGCATTGACTTCATGAGGATATCCTGGCCATTAGGCACTGGTATCAAGTCACAGCATTACCCAGAAACTGTATTGAAAGCGAGTGGGAGGAATCAAGTGCTGTGCAGGAATCCCAGGCTGTCCTTTCCCCATGAAAATCCCTTTCCAGGAGTCTGATGTTTGGTGAAACATTTGCTCCAGTTCTGGCTAGAAGCTGTCTCTGGCAAAGAGAATGAAGCAGCAGCCAGAGAAGAAGCTCATTGGGAGTGGGTCTCCTCTTAGGCTGCTGCTCTGTCTTCCTTGCCAGAGGCTGAAGACTTTCCCTCAGCTTGCCCAGGGGAGTCAGAGCCAGGATGCCTTGCTCCTCCTCTCAAGCTCTCTCCTGGAAGTGTTTATAACACTCAGTGCCATGTTTTCAAGGCCAGGAAAGATGGCCTCATATCCCTGCTTTCATGAAAGACACTACTCAGATGTTTCATCTCCCTGTTCTATGCAGGACCTCCAGGAGAAAGTCGAACTGGCAGCCCGGGACCACCAGGATCTCCAGGCCCACGAGGTCCTGCTGGTCACACGGGATCCCCGGGCTCACAGGGTCCTGCTGGGCCTCCAGGGTACTGTGACCCCTCCTCCTGCGCTGGGTACGGCATGGGAGGTGAGTAGCGAGGAGTCGGGACAGCTGCCGCTTGCAGAGGTGTGGGTGGCATTTTCTAACAGCCCAAGTGAGATGGAGGCTACCGATAAACCTTGCACTAAAACGTGGTGGCTCCCTAAAAACCTGCGTGTCCTGTGTGGCTCTGTTTTGTGGGACTGCAGCACGAAGAGAAGGTGACCCAGCGTAGTGACCAAAGGAAAGTGACCACCATCTGACCCCAGCCTGTAAAACTGATCCCGCTGAGTGGGTTTTGTCCTGGACGTGTTTGTGTAGTTGTACGAGCCTGCTCCATCCCAGTGGTCTGTGTTGAAGCCCTACCAACTCATGTTTGTGACAGCAGAGTTTTTACACATAGTTTTTCAAACGTGTTGCTCAACCTCCCCTTCCTTGTGCCTCCGAGTGGCATGAGAGCATGACCCTTACTAAACCTGTAGTAGTGTAACCTGGCACAGGGATGCACGTGTCCATCATTAACCAGTGAAGCCATCTGGAGAAAATGATTCTTTCTGTATCTTCTCTGTATCCTACTTTCCCATCTCATTACAGCACGGAGAGGCCATGGGAAGAAGTTAACACAATTACCCAAAATTATATCACCCAACCTAAAATCAAAATTTATTAGTAAAGCACTAAACTACAAATGTTACGCATAAGGCATATTTGTTTGATGTTTACAGTTTAATCTGCCCCTGAGCTGATTTGTATGTTTTACTTACCTGAATGTTTTTGTTGTCATCTCTTCCTATCCTTTTTCCTCACTTCCCCTCCCCGTTGTTCATTTCCTGTTTCAAGGCCCAATCCCTTACAATGGCTACCAATCCAGAAGGTGAAAGGCTCACTCTGGTTCAGGTCTCATTGGGCTGAAGGTCAGAGATGGATGCTGAACTGCTCTGTGCTTTCCAGCAACGATAATGACTACCACTAATGAACTTACAGCTGCTGTACATGCACTTGGCTTCCTGGCACTGCTAAAAATTACTGCCTGACCCATTTTTGCCTGCTAATCATGCATTCTAGCCCATAATTGGAATAAGCTATAGCAGGCAGAGTGTGCAGTGTATAATGAGCACAGTATTACAACTGGACATTTGACAAATTGTGGTGGTGGTTTCCAACTAACTTGGCTGTCTGTTGGTGGGTTTCCAATTCCTCCAGCTTATTAATTTTGTTAAATGTTTTCATTGTTCCTTTATGTGAATAAAAGACGTGTATTTAAAGATTATATATATACTCACACACATTATATAGAAATATATCTATATATAAAATGTCAATTTCCTAATGAATACTTTAATTTTCTACTCCCCTTCTCCTGTGTTAACCGTATGAATACTCTTGGTGGTGGTGGGTTAAGGTGGATACGGTGAGCCAACTGATCAAGACATCCCAGTAGTGCAGTTGCCACATAACTCCTACCAAATCTATGACCCTGAGGACCTTTATGATGGTGAGCAACAGCCGTACGCAGTTCACGGGTCCTACCCCTTACCACCCCCATACTCCCAGTCCTATCCATCACCTCATCTTGCTCAACCAGAGTTCACTCCTGTTCAAGAAGAGATGGAAGCCGTTGAGCTGAGATCCCCGGGAATCAGTCGCTTCCCAAGGAGGATAGCCAAAAGGAGCGCCAAGACCCCAGCACGCACAAAGGCCAACAGAAAAAGCCCCTCTCAATGAACTGGTTAAAAAAGGGAAACGTTGTATGTGCACCTGTGTTTGGCCTTTTGTCCCGGTGCCTCAACTGTCACTGAAGATGTTTACAGGCTCTTATGTTAAAGGAGAAAAAAGTGTACATGGCCAGTTGACACAACAAATAATGGTAATTATCTTGCATGCCAGAAGTTTAGTATGTTAGTGGGTTGGTGCTAGCTGATGATGAAAGATCACTTGTAGATCTTTCTCTGGAGTACTGTTCCATTCGCTCTTCAAACTGTTTCTGAAAAAAATGCATCTGGCTAGGTGCTGTACGTAAAACCGTTCACGAAAGTTTATGTTTTCTTATCCATTTTTTCCACTTGATTATTTTCTGTTTGTTTTGGATGCATTGCTTTACTAGCAGAGTAACCTGACTAAATCCACTGGAGAACAATGCATCAGGTGTCCTTGCACCCAGCTTATCCTTTTGCAAAGATTTCCTGCATTAATAGACCATTGTTTTCTTAACTCATCTAAAATAAATACACAAGAATGTTCTGGGAGCACACTGATAATTTATTGTGAACCTCTTTCCTTTCTGTTTTGTATGCAAATAAAAGTGGCAAGCTTTTGTATGGTAATTCTGTATGCATTTGATTCTTAACTGAAAACAATTGCATTAGATCTTCAGGGGACAGAATGTAATGAGAAGGGAATACATTTCCTGTTTTCAACACTTTAGGGCAACGGTTTTATTTTAAAGGATGTAGTATAAACACCTTATTTTTAAAATTATAAATGGACAAATGGAGAGAGTAACTATGAGGTAGTTGTACCAACTGCAGGTGTGAGAGTCCACATGCCAACATGCCCAAGTCAAAAGACTGGCAGGGGTAGTTGGGAAGACAACTTGGATCAGCTAACGAGGAAGGCAAAATGCCAACCCAACCAACCACTTGAGCAAAGAGCAATTCATCATCTACCAACAAGGTAAGGTATAAAGAGACTCAAAAACCAGCTTTGAACAGCACTGGAGCCTGAACAAGATTTAGCTCAAAAATGGCCATTTAAATTGAAAGCATAGGTTTGGAACACATTTTCTTCAGCCCTGTACAGACATGGAGAGGCTGTCCTGTACATCCCAGGACTGTCTTCCTGCTCATTCATGATTGGGAGGGGGTCTAGCAATATTCTACAGCAGAGAAAAGCCTGTCGGGTTTGGCCTCTGGCCACTGCCAGCAGCTCCCTTAGCTCACCAGGAAGAAGAATGGGTACCTTTAGTGTGTGAGCTTCAATTATCTCACCTAAAATTCAGCCTCATTAGTAGCACACACGATTTGGACATGTTACTAGCAGGCTCTGGCTGGGGACTGGATACCTTCCTAGCTTCTTTCTGTTTTCCCATTCTTTCACCTCTGACTCCAACCATTTTCTTGGGGAAAGAAGATAAAAGTTCATGGAATGTGAGTTGAATGTTGTTACTTGCACTTGCATTTAAAATAGAAGGTAGAAAAGTATAATGTAGTTGCTGGACTTTATTTTTCAGCAGCTTAACTCCACTTGACAGAACACTGAGGCCCCGTGTGAGCATGGCTCTCTTGGCCACAAGCAGGTACCACAGCCTGGCACATGCAACTGGTACTCAGAGGTATTATTAAAACTAAATACAGTAATGCCTGGGGTCATAGGGTTAAATTCCCTGCTGGCACTGGTTGTGAACACCCCTATTAATTTACCCCAACTGCAAATTCCCTCTGCCCCTCCCTGGTTAGCCCACTCCCATCCATGTTCTACTGAAGTTCTGCCTGAGATATGCTGACCTGCAGGTCTTGTGGAAGTGACTGAGAAGGTCACTGATGGAAAAAATCAGCTTTCAAGCAATTCTGCCCATGTTGTCTTTGAAAGATTTTGAGTCTCCTGCTAACAGTGCACAATATATTAGTCCTTACTGGCTGTCCTGCAACATTATATCCAAATCTCAAGTTCTTTTGGGATCACAGAGAGTGACAGGGCAACACCAGGGATGCAGAGACACAGCATAACCAAACTGATCAAAGTAAGGCAACTGGTGTTATTTACTCCCTGTAAAAGCCTGCTGGTAACAGCCTGACCAAATCCCTGAGGGTGCTTGCGGTGTGCAGTCGGTGTCACCTGTGCTGTGCCAGTCCAACACCTCCCACACCAGTCTCCTGGGCTCGGGGAGCAGCTGGAAGCAGCACAGAACCCCTCTGCTCACAGGGAATTCATGTGCTCTTGGCCTGAGGGACCCCTCATGTGGGACACCACACAACCGGCTGCCCCTGCCACCTCCTGCTCACACCACAGGGAAGTACCTGGAGTGAATTAAACAAATGACTTGGGGATAATAAAGTGGCCATATTCATTCCAATTTTATAACAATTTATATACTAAAGCACAAACTTCAGTTGCACTAGTTAATTTGTTTTAACTTTCTATTTACTGTGCCATTTGCTGGCACCATGCTGACCAGAATGCTTCAGGTATCATTGATCATATAGTCACTTGCTGGACATATCTTGGCAATAAAGAGTAATTAACTAGTGGGCTCTACCCAATTATAGAAATACTATTCAGGAATTGAATGTTTGCCAAAAGAAGTAAGACACAGTCAGTTAGGATTTTCTCCAAAATCCAGTCTGACTAAGCAAGAGTGTCTCGTATTTTTTCCAGACCACCTAAGAAACTGAAGCTGCTGACTGAAATATTCAGTACATACTGAACAGCTGAGACCACAGAGATCTCACCAATAAACTGTGTACTGTGTCCTTACACAGAAAACAGCATTGACTGCAATCTAGGGCTTCTAAAATACTTTCACTAGTTAATGCAGTGTAGTAACTTACTTGGAAGTGAAGGTTGCACATTCACTAGGTAGGAATTTTTCCTGGGATACACCCATCGGAATGACAAAGAAAGGCTCATCCAATATCAAATCATTATTTCATGTAATGAAATGTGGTTATAAATAAACAACTGGTTTTCTTCCTGTATGATGCTTGTGTGAAACAGATGTAGAACACTCAAATTCTCCTCACCAAACATTGTAAAATTTGGCAAATAATGTACCAGCATTTCCTACAACACTGAAAACAACAGGTGCTTTACTTATCTACCAAACACCTTTGGCTTGAGGATTTTCAGAGGAGGAAAGCAGAAAGGAATTTCAGGGAAGTAGTTTGCAAAAGTGAAGTAAATTTAAAGATTTTTTTTTTGCATCATTCAACACTTAAGTTTTGTTTCCTCATTTGGTTTTCATAATAAAATGTTGTTGCTTTGTTCTGTAATATGTTCCTTAAAGTAAGTAAGGCATGTTCCTGTGACTTGAATGAAAATCAGACTGAGGCTGAAGGGGGAAAAGTATCTCTCAGTGATCTGCCTTTACTGCCTGTTATTTCAACAAGCTCTTTAACGAAATCTGTTCTACACTGGGTTGTCAGCAGAACCTTCTCCTAGTGAGGAAGAGTGATTTCAGAAAATGCACTGCACAGCCCCAAATGGGTGTTTTGGCTGGTAACAAGCAGAATTACCAACACTCTGGAGTCCAGAGTGTGCCATCTTCAAAAACCATGCCCAGCTGGAGCAATGCTCTGCCTGGCTGCTTCCCAAGGCAGACAGAACCACAGGGATATCGAATCTCCCAATGACAATCATGTAACAGCTCAACATCAAGAATAAAATACCATTAGGAACACATTTAATGACATTCAGCAGGTAGAAAGTAGAGTCACCCTTGCTGTTGTCATTCAGCACACTCAAGATTTAGATGCAGATGAACAGTAGTCTGAAAAAGAAAGATTATTAAAAAAATAGTAGTTGTCATTTTGTTCCTTAGAGTAGAATGTATCAAAAGATGGCCAAAGCTCAAGGATGACAAATTATGGCTGGTGACCATAATTATTCTCTGCTCCTCCTGCATGGAATTCAAGTTTTGCAACTTTTAGAGTGAGCTACTTCATAGCAGTAGTCTATGTATTGTTTCTATGAGCTGCAAATACTCATTACAAAGGTATTAATTCTTTAATAACAGTATCAAATCAAATGCCATTAACAAATACCAGATCATACCATGCAGAGTACAGATGGTATTAACAAGATGATACCTATTCTTAGCTGTTTCAAATACAGTAATTTCTATAATCTTGCCAAGTCAAGTTTGCTAACAGCTGTCAGAAACATTCAGTATAGAAGGGTTGACCAAGCTGCACAGATGCTCCCATATTAGAAGAATTTTCTTTGAAGGAGGAGAGACACTCCTGATGGCACTTCTTCTTTTCCTGTTATTACTTCCTTCGAAAATCTTTAGGTCTGTGGGGGAAAAAAAAGGTGTTTTAAGAAATGCAGATGCACCACAGTGGCTTTGCTTTAAGGCTGCAGTGGCAGCCTTGTCTGGTTTTATTTCCTTACTCTGGTGAAGTTTTTTTGACAAAGGAGAATATTTTCTGGATTATACAAACAAGACAACAAGTTAAAGGAATTTACTAAGACCTCTAAGAATTTACAGACACCAAGACTAATTAGTCACTTCTACCTCCCTAAGCAAAAAAACCACATCTTAAACAGAATGCAGGGCTTTAAACACAGGCACTGATTTGTCTCCACTTCTAAAAACTGAATAATCCATGCATAAGGTGGTAAGTTTTAGGTAACAGCACAGTCCACCACAACACTACTAAAATAGTGAAATAGTAAAATAGTCCTTTAGTGACTACTAAAACTGATGGTTTAAAAAAATCCCTAATTTCAATCTTGAAAGTTTTGCAATCTCCCTTGCTTGGATGACAAATGTGGAAAACATTCAGACAGAAGCAGATTGCTGTTTCCAATCCTCTGTGACTTCCTATTCAGGCACATCTCTCTTCCTGCCTGCCACACATCTGCTGGGCAGAAACCACATTCTCCCTGAAACTACACAGCTCAGACCAGCTCATGGCTCTTAGAGTGCTGTGTTTGCAGACTAGATGCACATGCCTAACTTGTCCTGTAGAGAAGGTGCAGATCCTGGACCCTGCCCAGCCACTCCCCAAACCCCCACTGCAGGCCAGCAGTCTCCGAGGTGCCCGGGACACGCCCGGTGTGTGCCCAGCAGGAGCGGCCGCTCCTCGCAGCCCCCATCCCACACACACCTGCAGCCTGCAGGAACACAACGCTCCTCACTGCTTCTCTCATCTGTGAATCAAAGCTGGTTGGGGAACTCACCAGGACTCACCAAGACAGGTATTAACAAAGGTTTTACAGACATCTAAAGGAATACAGGGCCAAATTTGCCATGAAGTTGAACGAAAAATTGTGGCATACAGGAAAACCTGCAAACCACTACAATAATCAAGGTAAATTTCTGAAAGTGGTAAATTTTGTCTGTAATTTAGCTCAATAATGGAAATGAAAAGCAGACAGCTACTTTAAAGATTGAGAGTTTAGATGGCTGCAGAGATGCCACACAGAAATCCAACGCTTGCTTAGTCCTATGTTGCAGTTGTAGAATTTGCCAAGCAAGAGCACTGCAAAGTGAAGTCATTCACACAACTCTTGTATGAGCCCATAGGTTCTCATATCAAAGCAATTCTGGAATTCAGTTTGTTATTTCAAGAGTAGCATATAAAATTGTGTGAATTTGACAGAAAAACTATAAGGAAGAACCAATGTTCAGACTGTGATCAATCACAAAGCTGCTTGCTTCCCACTTAAATAGCATATTCTGTATTAACATTTGGACTTGTACCTTTTGTGCATGACAGAACTGCTGCAAGCACCATATATGTTGTTTACATACTTGGTTAATGTTTAACTTGAACATAACTCAATGTTTGATGACTGGTGTGTGCTGGGAAATCAAGTCAGGTTTCCTGGAATCCCAGACTTCAGTACCTGGAGATATTCATAGAATCATAGAATGGTTTGAGTCAGAAGGGACCATAAACATCCTCTGGTTCCAGCCTCTCTGCCATTCCACATTTTGTTACTCAGATCTCACCCTGCATGCCAGAACAGTTATTTCATTATATGAAACTGTGGAGTAGTAAGAGTACGGGATTTTGAAAAATTCTCAGCAGTGACTTAGAAGTTTTATCACTACATCCATCCTAGACAGGTGGACAGAGCTGGAAGATTTTAGGCAACACGGCATGGCAAAGACATCCTTGTCTTGCAGCTGATAGTTATTACCCTTTCTTTTTTATAGGCCAATCAACCTTCTTGTGCATTGCTCAAAGGATTTTGCATTTTTCTATGAATGGCTCACTTAAAACTTCAATCTAGGGTTATGCGGGAGTGCTGAAGAGCTACAGGTCTCACAGCACTTTGCTCTGGGATGGGAATCCTTTTTTTTTTCTTGCTTGCCTGTAATTTGCATTTCAACTTTAATGCTCATTGTCTTAAAATTTAAATGCATAAAAATGCATAAAACACTGGACTCCTAGTTTGTAGTCTTATGAAGTTAATGAAGCTTAAAGACAGGATTTTCCGCACTGAAACACTTGTGTGAACAAATACAAAAGTTTTTAAAGCCTTTTCTATTGCCACAGTAGGCTTTTTATGCCCACTAGTACTTGGCTTTTGGACTGCTTTTGAAGAGTCCTTGGCATCAGGAAAACTACGCCTTGGAAAGCATTACCTTTGGCAAAAGTGTTATTGGCATTTGTCAGATGAAGAATATGAACCCACAAAAAAGTTGTCTACTCAGAGAGAATTATGAACTACTTGTGAGCTTCAATGGGTAACTGCTCATTGGCAAGAGACATAAATCCATGTGAGAGTCTTCCTCTTTGATGGCAGTGCTTTTGCCGTTCCTCAGCAAAGGCCTGAGTTTATGCACTTGGAACAAAGGAAATGCTACCTCCTAGAACAGACAGTTCAGAAATTCACCCAAAGGCAAGACTTCACATAGCGGTTTCTCTTCTTTTTATTTTTAAAATAACATTCTTGGGGGAAAAAGAGCTTTGCTGTGTATTGACAGGAGACTCCAATACAAGGGGAAATGGGGAAATGTAGGAACCAATGTCTCTGCAATCTGTCAATGCTGAAACACAAACTATTATGGGTTCACTGAAAATATGCAACATTAGTCTGTGCAGCAAATGTCTGCCACCAAAATATGTAAAAAAACTTGTCTCATTAACATTTTTATACTCCACATAAAAAGTGTTAACACAGTTCTGTGAGTTCTAGGCAAAATACAAAATACTAGCAAATTAAATCAGCAACCCGTTCATTACAGGAGGCCTCTCAGTGCTTCTCTCTTAACAAATACTTTACCACTGAGTAAAAGGCACTGAAGAGCTGGTCCTAAGCTCTGATTAGAGCTTTCAAATCTCTTAAAGCTGCCCATGGAGGTCATGGATTCTCCCTCTCTGAAGACACTCAAAACCCACCTGGATGCATTCCTGTGTAACCTGCTCTACGGGACCCTGCCGTGGCAGGGGGGTTGGACTTGATGATCTCCATAGGTCCCTTCCAAATCCTCAGGATTCTGTGATTCTGTAAATTCTCCCAATTTTTACCCATACTCACAGCTATCAGAAGAGAAATACAGCTGATGTAAAATGCCAACAAATCCACAGCCACTGGAACTTACAAAAGAGATAAACCTGCACATACGTCCAGCTCCTAGGATCAGCTTTTGTGATGGAAAACAAAAGGTTCTTAGTGGTCCCCACTGTAAATGGTAGAGAGCTTCCCAAAACTCTGCAGAATTAATGTATTTCATATAAATGTTGTCTTCTGATCCAGATGCCAGCCCTACACTCTGCAGTGCTGAAAAAAACAATGGACTGTTTTCCCATTTACAGGAGAACAGTAACTTTGCTCTGTACCCCACTTCACGAAATAAGACTGAGGTCAAACTAAACCTGAGAACATGGAAAAGTCATGCCTTTCTTCAGGGACTTTAGATGTGACTTGAAGAGGCTTGTGTCTTTGGGCTAAAGCTTGCCATTGTAAACTCTCTCTTCAGTGTCTCCGCAGATTTCACAGTAACAGTTATGTTTGAAAAGCACTACAGAGTGTAGAGCTGGCGTCTGTATCATTAATAATTGCTGAAATCTGGTGAACATACATGTGCTTCCCTAGCAACTCCAACCAACTCCAGCATACACTCCTTTGTGCAGCTGCATAAAACAAGGTTGTCTTTAATCTAGGTCAGTTCTCCGATTCTCCATTCTGTTGCCACACAAGCAGAATGGAGAGGCAGGAAAACTGATGGATGATTCTTAAAACCGAGGCTTATTGCCAGAAAAAATGCTCATGAAGCTATGACCTCAGCCTCTGAACATCTCAGATGGCAAACAGAAACTAACAGCACAAAAAGACCTTCGCATATTTGCAACTATGATGGGACCCCCCACTTCACAGAATATTCAATATGCTTTTTCAGTGTGATGTGAAATATCCTCTTCCAAGGGTATTTTTCCTGTGAGGAAGGACAGGACGGAGACCCATTTCAATAGTTAAATGTGTTCAACTCTCAATTCCTGGAGTGAGTATTTATTTCAATCAGCTCTGAGGAGACTTGCTGCACAGCTCCATCTTTATTAAATTCTTGTCAGCACATTCCAGCAATGATGTTTCCCTTTGCCTAGCAATGTTTT
Source organism: Nicator chloris (assembly GCA_013400495.1). NCBI lineage: Eukaryota > Metazoa > Chordata > Aves > Passeriformes > Pycnonotidae > Nicator > Nicator chloris. The sequence goes on from WAAE01023861.1 coordinate 29,128, forward strand.
GTGGAGGTAAAACAGCCTCAGAAAAAATAAAATAAGGAAGGGTGTGTGTATTACTCTATGAAGGCTAAATCTAAGTAATCACTAGTCTGTGTTATACTGCAACTAAGTTGAGTTCAAAAATATACAGGACAACTTCACCATCTTATTTCTAGGCAAACAAGCTGAAACCTTGTAGCATCTTACAGCAGACAGGTTATCATTACTAACCTCAAAGAAATAATAAAGGCAAGGCTGTAGAGTAATACATGACACTGTCTGTTCTGTATGTACAGCAGCTATTTTACAATCCAATATTTTTAAAAATATTTTCTTTTCATTTTTAATGATTCACTATACCTCTTCAAAACTACATATTTTAATCCAAATAAATGACTTTTGTTTCTTAGAACTTCTAAATGCACTGGGATTAGCTATAACAATATAATTTGTAGTCCACATTGCCCTTCCTTCTTCTTCCAAAAGAAGTGACACACCTCCCTAGTTTCTTCTACTGCACGCTGCTGTTAAACAGCGTTTGATAACATGACCTTATCTTCTTTCAAGCTCAAGAAACTTGGATAGCCATCTCTCCACTAACAATCCCTACTCACATTGCTTTGCTGTTACATTGCATTGACTGAGACTTTTCAAAACAAGTTTTATGAAGTCAAATCTCATGGAATTGTTCCAGTCATTTGTGTGCTTCCAAGCCTGTGTTAATGACTGCTAATGGTTTCAAACCTGCCTCTGCTGAGGAGTAGGACAGTCAGTGCTGCACAAGAAGTGACCTGTCAATACCTGCTCTTGACTCAGCAATGCACACCTGGTGTGGAAGCCCTGTCTCAAATTGCAATTTTCTCTTTACCTGTGGGCACTCATCTCCCCATTGGAGCACATGACCCAGAGAGACAGAGTTCCCTGGAATTTCTGCACTCTCAGCAGCAGTAACAAGGAGTGTTCAGAAAGGATTTACTTTTGCACTGAGAAAGGTCGGTGCCTTAAGACTAACTAATGTGACAGGCTAATACAGTGATTGAGATGAGAGCAGTGGTACAAGAGCAAAATTTGAAGAGTATAGGCTTAGAATTCTGTTAAGATTTTACTGCTTCCACTAATGAGACAAAGCACTCCAGATGCATGAAAACCCCCTTAAAATTAATAACCATCTTGTAAAATTAATAACCATCTCTTCTATTCACAATCTGTACAACACTTTCTATTACCTGGAAAAATTATTGTCTGATAGTATTCTCGTTTGCATAGGTTATTCACCAAAAACAAAACCAAAAAAGTATTGGTCTTAAGTTGCAGTTATCAAAATGTTTTAAGAGTAATTCACCCCAGAGGGTTTTAGGTCTGTGGCTGCTATGTTAGCCTTTTATCTAGAGGCCTTTTTTCCCCCTTTCCCCCCATCCTGTTTCCTGAACAGTGCAGAGTACCCCAAAAGGCAGAAGAAGTCTTCAGCATGACTGTGTAGTTTTACAAAAGCTCTCCCTGACTTTCTTACACAAGTTTTAAGAATTTTAAGAAACACCAAGGATAAAATCTCTCCAAACTTGGCCGAAAAACTAGAAAACACAAAGAAATAATTGGTATTAAAATACTTCTAACTTACCCCTAATTTTTTAAGTACTTAACGAGTGATATCGAGTAGCTCATAAATGTCTCATTTAGGGCAGTTTAAAAACAACACTTTTGAGCAGATGACAGACTGAGGATGACCAATTAATAAAAAGGTTTTGTGGACTGATCATGCCACTTAGTTACTAGCCCTCAGTCACTCTTTGATCCCATTACTCTGTGCTGGCAGGCACACACGATCTGTATTATTGTGATGCTCTTCTCCATAATTCTGGAAATCACCATCACAGGAATGTGGAATTATTGCTAAGTGATGACAGTTGTCTGCTTACACAGAATGGTTCTATGGCTCATCTTTCATATCTGCTTATTAAGGGCAATAGGTGGCTTTTAGCCTTTTCTTATAACAAAAAGTTCCAAGTAATTTGGTTTTGTCTAAAATTAGCACACAATTCACACAACATGAAATTTGTTGTCTATCTGGCACACATTTTAAGGTCATTTTACGAATAAACTATGAAATCTTGAGTATTGAAAATTTGTTTTTATAGAAAAAACTTCAACACAGAGAAAAAAATTATTGTAAATTCCCAAACTAGAGGAATGTATGTATTTTTCTGGAACAGTCTGCAAGTTGTGCCAAAGTCAATAGCTATTAGGTAAGGGGAGTACAGCTAAAGGGGATTTCTGAATACATTTCATCTTTTTCACTAACCACACTAGTAAATCAAAACCCAAGGATCAGACATTGCTATCATTCCCTGTAAAACCATATTATGTGGTTAACCTCCAACATCAACAGTTCGGTGCTGGGGTGGGGAGAAGAACCATTCTTCTACTCAAGTTGTACCTATTATCCCATGGTAGCTCCATGCCTGTGGTAAAATAATCAGTGAAACTGCTAATGATATTTCAACTATCATTAAATTTCCAATTTTCCAACTGTGGCCTACTCTAAACCCTCAATTCTCTGCTTGGGGCACAAGAACTGTTTCCATGTTAGTGTTGTTCTCATGCAGACTTGTCTTCCCTGAAAAGCACTTCTGCACATATAACTCATTTGGCTGGAGAACAAACCACAGTAACACAAGCTGCATTTTGTAGCAAGAGTAAGGAAATTTGACACTGCTATGACAGTACAGCTATGGTAACTAATCCCCTTCTGCAGAAACAAAACTTAAGATGTATATTTTGTGGTCCTCAGCTGCAACTTGTTTGCTTTTTTCTACATAAAACTAGCACTTTTTGTAATTTTTAAAAAGTGTCCCTGAATCGAGTTATCTGATATGCATTCAGGCACTCTTAATGAAATGAAGAATGGCTTATTACAATTTAAAACAAAGTGGTTACAACTTCAGTTTCTGTAAAAACAAATTAAACAAAAATGATCTAAGCTTTTTCAAACTTACCGTTATTCCCTGACACTGACCTTGCTTATCTGAATTCTGTCTGGAAAAATATTTAAGTTAAATCAATGGAATATACATGTAAGCTTCATCTTGTTAAGATGATGCTTTTTGAAAATAGAGGGTTTCTCTTTTAGTGATATATTCTGCGAAAAACTGTAGGACTTCATACAGAGCAGCACTGTACACTTGGCTTTGGACAAAGAATTACACTATTCTTCAAATAAACAGAGAATTTGGTGAAGGAATGGTGAAATACTTTCCAGACTGTCAGCCACAGAAGTGAAAAAAGGAAATCTAGACATTTATGAAAGAGTGATTAAGAATTGATCTAACTCTAATTTCATCTGGGCAAGTAGTTCAATAGTATCATATACAATCATTCTCCTATTCCTTGTCAATTTTCCATTCATTTAGTTTCCATTCTCACATATGAGATAAACAGGTTTTAAGGGAAGGGGAAAGTAACTTTGGAACTTTCCTTTTCGGAGCCTCTTCGTAAAGTTGAAGTAAAAAGGGCCCAGTTACCCACTTATTATCTCTTACCTTCAACTCTTGTTTTAGAAACAACCTAAGCTGCCCCCAGGTAAAGGGGATGAGAATCAGTAGCACTGACCTGTTTTAGGCATGCCAGAGAAAAGCCAGCAATGGAATTCAACAGGCTAACCAATCTGAACATGAATGTGTTGGATTTTTAAGATGACTGAGGTACTGACCCTTCTTGATTAGTGTCCAGTTGCTGCCTGCAGCTAAAACCTAATGTAGAGGAGAGCAATTTTCTTCTTAAGTATCTCTGGCTTTTTGTCCACAGGAATTTAGATCCAACTCTGGTAATCTGAAATGTGAGACTTGGCTACCTCCAAATCTCCTGTTAAATGAAATGCTACACAAAACCCTGAGATATTTTATGCCCTTACTACAAAAAAAAAAAAAAAAAAAAGTTATCAGTGATAGTTCCTAGATTTGATTTGGGATTAATGATCTCCTGTTACTTCATGTAATTTCTACCAAGAGGCGAAAAGGCCGTAGAAAATGAACTGCCAGAGGGATTCCTCAAAGAGTACATTGGAACAGAACTGGGCTGTACTGGCAGGATAGCTTTTTCCTGGTTTATACAGTTTGTTTTTCAGGAAAAAGTAAGACTGGCTGCAGTCTTTTACAGAAGTTTGTGTTGGCCAAGTCTTCTCTCAACACTGCTACATGTTAGTCCTGCTTTGTGAGAGACAAGCACTCAAGTTGCAGGGGCAGTACTTAACCCAAGATAAAAAACAAATATTACCAAGTGAGGCATAATATAAAACACAATATAAATCCCAAGAAGCTGCAGACACACTCTACAACTGAACAGGAACTAAGGGTAAGACTGGCAAATTTTTAAAGACTAATGAGTAAACTTGAGATGGCCCTTATAAAAATAGCTCAAGACCTCACCATCTTCAGAGATGGCTTTATGGCTTTCCCTCTGCTCTTCTCAAGGTAACTGGACTGACCACTCCAAAAATTTTTCCTTTCTTTTACCTCATATTTCATCGTAGGGAAAAAAACCCTATTTAAAAATCTGAGTAAAAACTGCAAGTTATAATTTGTAACACAGCACATCACTGGAAATACTCGAGATGTAATTTCTCTACACAATATAATGTGAAGTGTGTTTTGGTGTTGGCTTCTCATGAAGTTATCTGAAGAACTTAACAGACAAAAAAACCTAATAAACCCTGTTAGCATCTTGCATATACAAAAGTACTGTTTATAACATCATTTCAGCCACATAACCAGGATATCTCTGGCTTCTTCTTCTGCTCAGTTACTACATTCCAGAAATAATTTGTGTAACTAAAAATAGAAACTTGCACTAGAAATTGTTGAATTGTGCAACATAAGTACTGCTGCAGTTCTAAGAAAACCAACAGAAAAGGAAGCTGTGGCTGAGAGGATTTCTTAACCCAAAAGCTTTTGTATTTACCAGTGCCCACAAATTTGTTTGCTAGGAACATCAGAGGTGGCTTCTGGATGCCTGAGTCTGGCAAGGCTGGCTTTAAGTACACAAAACTGGGGAGGAACTGGAAGTGACACAGAATATGTAAGAGGATTATCAGAGCCATCTGCAGTTCACAGGCATCCAATATGCTTGTGTTTCATCACCTACAAACTTTTCTGCCTGAGAACACTGTGATTTTCTGCTTTCAAAGCCAGAGTGTTGCTGACTAACTTCCAGGAACCTGTGTGCCATGGCATGGGGATGACACGCAGTGTCAGTGCTGGGACCCTGCCTAACCCCCGCTGCTTGGCTGGAACAAAATCACGACCTCAGACCAGGTTGTGCAACCCCCCACCTCAAAGCAGGATGTGCAGATGGGGGCAGAAATCAGGGAAGTTACTCAGAAATATAAACATTAAGAAGGTGTTTGGTTTTCTAAAACCAAATTGCAGAGCTTACAATATATCAAGTTTTTAAAACTTCAGAAGTGTAGAACTTGTTCCCCCAAGGACAAGCAAGCAGCTGTCTGGCCCGAGGGGAGCTCCTAGGAGGGCTGGCAGTGGACCAGGCACTCAGTCTGCACACCAGCACCAGCCTGAGCACACTCTCTGCAATCAGACAGCTCTGCTTTCTTAAGGGAAACTCCCAGGAATGCATCCATCTCACTGGAACAACACAGGGCTGCTGTTCCATATATCTGGTAACATTCTTATTTAAATACTTCTTGAAATACAATTTCCTGCCTTTAAAACTGTCTCAAAACATATATATACCCAGACAGTTAAACAACTTTCAAATGGTATATAACAGGAAAATTTGCCCATGAATCTAATGTATCCTTACTTTTATGGAACAGAATTGTTTGCTTAGTCATATACTTGTGAATTCTGTGATGATTCCTGTTTAAAACTCATTTAAAAGACATACAATCTGAAATTTCAAGCACACTTGAAATAAAGGTTTCATTCATAGTACAAAATCAAACTCTGTCAAAGGAACTAGTTTTTCACCTTTTTCACCTTGAAATATGTCTGGAACAGACATAATTTACTTTCCTGTATCTACATGGTTTTCCATCCCACTTACTTTGGACCTCTCTAAGGAGGGATCTAAGTAAGAACCTCTGCACAAGTTGGGAAGTCAGTTGGCTCTGATTAGGAATAAAAGGAAAGAATGCTCAAAGAAAGCTTTTCTCACTAGGAATATTATGACCTTTAACTCTCCACTTTCATGGAGCAGGTTCCCTCTTGATGTCCTGTTGTGGTGGAAGGAGGGGTGATGGGAAAGCTCACCACTCTGAAAACCAAATGATTTGCTGGGTTTCCACACCTGTGCTTTCCTTAAAAACTATTTCTCTAATAGAGTGTCTCACTTGCATACCGTGTCTTTCTCTGTGTTGGGTCACTCTTCAACTACCATCAAAACAGCCTTTAAAGAACCTTCTATAGCAAGACATTTTAACACAAAATATAGCCAAAACTTCCAATGACATCATTAGCAGCACTGAGCAAGTTCTTCACATTCCAAATGAAAATTTACATTATTATTTCCAATTAAAGAGAAAAAGGGTATTTTCCTTCTGATATTAGAAATTTCTCACATAAATGCAGCTATTTACATTCATTCTCTATTATCTATCTTATGTCTGGTTTGTATGCAGCAAGGTACATTTCTTGAGTATAGGTTTTAATGTAAAACCTCAAAGATTAATTTTCTACTTATAACTGTGTTTATCTGTATTTATAGCCTTACATACCTTTAATCAAGCTCTGCTTTTAATTTGATCTTTTCCCTTAAAGCATACAGGTATCTTAAAGGGCTAAGATCAACTATTTTTTTTTCTGTGAAAAAAGATGACCCATGAACACCGTTTGCCTCTAACTCCTCCATTTTCTAATCACTCTGAGAGATATTTCATTCTCATTTGAACATCTGCCCTTTGGTAAACAGTTTGGTCACCAGGCTCAAAACTTCATGGAAGAGAAATAATAATTAAAACCAAAAGTCATATAAAGTAGGAAGAATTATTAAAACCATCTGAAGAAAAGGAAAAAAGAGCTAAGACAGTTTAAAGCTTTTCTGTGTCCTTCTTTTTCTGGTTTATTGTAAGGACTGCTCATACTGTGGGGAAGCTATCTATGAGTTCTGCAGAAGCTCACAGACCCAAATGCAAATAAGGCTTTTTACATCCCAAATGCAGAATGCAGGGGACAAGAACAGGCTACTCATTTTAGCACTGTGTGTTCTCACCCAGATTTCTAAGATCCTAGTACAGAGTAACAAACAACAACCACAGAATAATTTGCATCTGAAAGGACTACACTCAAAGAGGAACTAACATCAGGTTGCTCAAGAAATGTGCAGTGAGTTCTGAGCATCTCCAGGGCTGGAGGTTCCACAACCTCCCTGGGCAGCCTGTCAGCTGAAAAGAGTGAAATGACAAGGAACCCAAATAGAGAGCCAGCTTGACCTTCTGAGATACAAGTATATTTCTGCAGTATTTGGATTTCTACAAAATAACTCATGTTCCCGTTATGTTTTTTCTTCTGAAATAATTTTCGTGTCAGGTAGTTGTTTTTTCAGAACAACCTTAATGTTGAAGTTAGTTCCTCTTTGAGTGTAGTCCTTTCAGGTGCAAATTATTCTATGGTTCTTTATATATGGGCAAAGTAAACAAACATTGTCAAACAGATTAATATTTTAATAAACTGTGTTTAAAAAACCCAGTGCATAGGCTGCTAATCTTATTACTCTTGTTTGGCTTTTCCTTCATATTATCAAATTTACACAACAATATTTTAACTGAACTTCTCTTTGGTTTTTTGAACAAAGCTGTCCATTTTTTGACTTTTTTTTTAAAGAATATTTGTGCTATATGCCTCTAAAAAGAAGAATATGTAAATACTTTTATTTTTGTTCCTTCTCCAGTCTTTCACAGGAATATTTTAATAATGCAAACACTACTTTTTCCATGGGTTCACACACTGAAAAAACTCAGAACACAGATTCTATTACCTCTGCATATTCACACACCCTTTCTTTTAATGTGTTTGGTGCAAAGCCATCTATTCTCAGGCACTCCAGCTAGCATTTTAATCAGAACAGTGACCACTATGGTGCATTTTAAATCCCCTTTTACAGACCTCTGTATTTTACTTATCACATCAGAAAGTTATTTTACCAAATTTGCTCAATTCTTTATCTTTTATTTCTCAACTATGCCCTCCTCCCTTCTTGCCCTGAAATCTGAATGCCAGAGAATCAAAATACTCTTTCTCCTTCAGACAGGAAAAACATTATTATTTTTCCCACTACTTCATATTGGAAACTCTTCCCAAGATCAAAACTTCTAAAAAAGTGAGCTGAAGGTTAAATTAAAACTTATCTGACACCAACAATGGTCTGGTTGCAGGTCAGGACAAGAGGTGATGAGCCCTGCAGTTAGCAGAGAGATGGAAGATAACCATCTTCATTCTTATCCCTCTGCTGGATCTTACCAGTACCTCAGAGCAGAAAAGCTGGTGGGACAGGAGTCCAACACAGCTAGGGTTAGGTATGTCTCCAGGCCTTTAAATGTAGCTCTTGATGGAGTAGTTGGCTGAAGGGAAACTTCTGCCCCAGACTCTATATTCAGAGTATTATAAAACTCTCATTTGTTTTTCCCTACCCCACCCACAGCCCACTAGCTCCACTTCTCACTAGCATTCTCTCACTCATTTTAGACCCAGTATTCTGTTCCTCTAAGGCCTACCTATTCCCATTTTTCTCACCATAATACCCACTTGGGCTCCCCAGCCCTCCCACAGGAGAAGCACTATGATCCTCTGAGGTGAAAGCCTCTAAATCTGCTACAGGATTTCTAAGGCACTTGTGCTTCCCAACCCCCATAATTGGTAAGGAGTAAAAAGATTGTATATAGAGAGCAGTTACCAGCAATCAATCCAGGTGAGACTGCAGAGAAGAGAAATATAAAAAAAGGAGATGCTTATTTTCTCTGTGCTTTGAATTCCTCCAGAGGGAATGGTTCCAAGAAATTGTGGGAGGGGAATTCTAACTGCAATAGTGTTCTTACCTGCAGATTTTCCCCAAGGTTAATATGCTGACATAAAGCTATTACAAAACCTACTTTGACAGCAATGACTAAATTAGATGGCATCAAGTTTATTTGTCCTCTGCCACACACAGCTGTGAGTCAACACAATTAAGGTGGGCCAGTCCTAAGGAGATGAACTCAACAAAGACTATGGTGGTGTGTGGGGACAAAGAAATGCATTTTAAAAGCTCTGTCAGCACAACACTATTTCCTCTGGCAATACAGATACTCCCAATTAGCTAAAACTAAGTGCCAGCTCCTCATTCAAGCTAAATTATTGCGGAGAATCTTTACCAGTTTTAATGCTAAACACAGTTACAGAAGACTAAAGCATACCATACAACAGGGTAGGCTTATCAGCTTTACTGAAATGCGCTGCAGAATTCTGGCCAATGGTGTAGAATCTAAACTTCAGGGATAATCCACTGAAATCTCATAGAAACCAGGAGGTCTTAGGAATTTCAGCTCCATTCAGTAGTGAGGATAAGAGCAAATATAGCAATTTTTATCACTGACATACGTTAGACGTCAAAACCAATCCTGCTGTTTCAGCTCAGAAGAGGGTGAAATGTATTTGCTGGATTCTGTTTTCTGTAACAGAGACTGTAACACAGAGATGCCTCCATGACACAGAATGGATGTACAGACTCATTTTAGTATTATCTAAGGTGAGGAGCCTAAGTACAAGTGATTTTTAGTAAGCTTTTGAAAGTTCACAGACCTCAGTGGCATTTCCTTTGGCTATAGCTAAGTTATGCAGTAGAGAACACATTCAACTCAAACCAGATAAGAAGGTTTTTACTCTATTCATTTTGATGAAGCAGAGAGTTGAAAACATGATTTTAAGTAAAGCTTTTCTTATTAAAAAAAAAAAAATCCAAAATAGAAAATTTTAGCAATCATTGTTTTTTGTTTTAATTACCTCCTCTCCCCCCAAAAATGACATAAAGAGAAGAATGACTATTTTTTTCTTACTAATAATATGGGAGCCTATATAATACATATTCAATCAATGTGTCCTCTTAAAAAAATCTAAGATACTTACGGAGTCCAAACCTTTGGAAAGGCAGCAATTTCTTCTGGTGTATATTCATCTAACCTCTTGGGGACTGCACGTGGCTGAGGAATCTCTTGTAGAAGGTTCTTCTCTATATCTTCTGGAATAACCTGAGACAGGTAAGAATAGTCTTAACTATCTGACTGTTTAACAAACACCATCCCTGCCCACAAAGCCAGACCAAAATTTGCCAGTAGCACTGCATTCTTCATGCTAAGTGTTTGACCTAAATAAACCAATTTCATAAATCTTGAATCTCACCGTTCCATGAAAAAATATGGAGAACATCCAAGTACATATAGATATATATTAAAAAAAGCAGTTTGATTTTTGTTTTAATTTACTTGCTTATGACATGAGTGCTATTGCTAACACTCCCTCTTCACCTCTATATAACACAAGGATGAAAAGGTAACTACATGACTACTCACATCTTCAGGGAACAGATGTAGCCTCTGCATCAGAGTTCTTCTCTGAAGGTTTTTTGGAAGCATTCTATAAACAGCCAGTTTAACAATCTGAGGAAAGGTGACATAGTAACAAATAATCAGGGAGGTTACAGATAACATGAAATAGGTTAACAGTGTTTCCCTCTGTTTACTCTGTTAATCATTGAATCTCTTAGTTATCTTTCAGGCTGAAGAATTCTGGCACCAAACTCAGAAGATGTTCTACACTTAAATTTTAAAAAAAGAAATACTCCTTGTCATATAAACACTTATTTTAAGAGCCATGTAGAAAATTTCAGCTCAGAAAGTTAAGAGCTATATTTAGCATTGTGGATGACTGCATATGACATTCAACTTCAAAGAAATGAGAAGATTGTGGTAAGTCTACATATGTAACTCTATGTATGTACTGCACATTTACATACACACATTGTTTAGGAAAAAAGAATGCTCTAATAAATTTCCAAAGTGCTCCCAGCAACTAGTTAGACAGTGTAATTTGCTGTGTTTAAAACCGTTTTGTAATTAATGCTTTGTACCTTAAGCGAAGCTGACATACCAAAACACTGCATTATAAACTTACTATTTATAATATATTCCCTTGCTATTAGTTCCAGATGAATAATCTCACTTCTAAACATCAGGAATGAATAGAATTTGTATATCTACTCTAGGTGACGTTCATTGTAAAGTAAACAAATTTCAACAGGCTTTTCTCTTGGACTATAGTAAAGATGCCTTTTATTTAAATACAAAACACATTGTTACGAACTTCATCCAGAAGGGGAACATTTGTAAATGTAAAACAATGCATACAACTGTAGGAGACAAAAAAAGGTTTCATAAAGGACAACAAAGCACTTAGAGCTAGACCTACGTGCAATGTAAGTAAAATGTTTGCTCCAGGACACCCAGATATAAACTAGCTCCAAATCAGAAACTATCCCAGTGTGCTTAGTGCAACATCAAGCTCAAGCCAATACACACTGAAACGCAGGGCTCTGAGCACAAACAAATCTCAAAGGCACCTGGATATTTTCCAAAGTGTATTGAGCAAAATCGTTTCTTTTAATAAAATTAATTGAAGGAATTAAATTGAAATTTTAGAGACAATTGTCTAGTTCCCAGGTGGAACCACACTGAGAGAAGATTTTTGAGTGTTGTGCAGCCAGTACCATAGATCTGTGGACAAATACAATGAACCAAGATGACCGGAGACATGTATCAGGTCATGCAGATTAATATACAGTTTTGATACTTTCTCTAATAAAAATTAATAAGCATGTATTAAAAACCAAAGGTGAAAATTAATGCTTTTTAGGGATAAAAACTATTAATGCTTATAGATCAAACTATAATTGATTTAGGTCAGTATACTATGTGTTTAGACAAGGGCAAGGCAGAGACAGAAAATGAACCTTCACTGGTTTGCTACAGTGAATACTAAAAATCAAGTGAGATACTATAACAATAAAATATATAGATATTAACAGCAGCTGATGTGAACAGCTTTTATCATTAACAATTTTAATTTCATACGCTTATTTTCCTTTCTATCCAGCATTTTTCCTTATTGCCAATGAAAGGTCAAAATGCATCAGATCAAAACGAACAAATCCTGAGACTTCACAACACATTGACTGTGGGGATTTTTTTCTTATCTAAAAATTACTTTTGACTTCAGATTGTGTTAGAACCAGTGTTGATTTCTTAGACTAATAAAACATACACATGATCCAAAGTATGACCTCTGACCTAGAGATACAGAGATAGTTATTTAATGATTTCAGTCCAATGAAAAGAGATTTTAAAATACTTTAATGAATATTATGTTAAATATTTGATTTCTTCAAGCAACCAATGTTCATGTTTGGTTTTTCATCTTCCTCTGCAGCATGTGGCAGAGATCTGCTGAAACAAACCAGTGAGGTGGAGCAGTCTATTTTGGTTGTAGATACTTCTGATTAGTGAATCTGTTCTGATTTTTTTACCTACATTACAAAAAGAACAATTCCGTAGTAAAAATGTGCTGATTAAAACAAATCACTCTTGTAAAGAATGACTGATTTATATACTCAAGTTTTAACAATGACAAAATACTTTCAATGTTGTGTACAGTCACTAAAGTACTGACAACCTCAGGTTTCAACAAACTACCATGAAAACAGGACTTGAAGAATGATAATGGATAATGAATGATCATAGACAATTGTATATTCAATAACAGCTTCTGCAGGTAAGTATCCTAAGGGCAATAAGCATAATCCAAGGCATGCTGTGGTACATCTGCCTGTTTTCTATGCTGTTTAAGAACTCATTTGCCTTTTCATGTCCCCTCACACATGCACATTCATAACCACAAAATCCGGAACAGAAAAATCAGTCCACATGAAGCACAAACAATTTTTTTACTGCCAGTCAAACCACAGTGTCACAGAATGGTTTGGCTGGAAGGGACCTTTTAAGGTCATCTCAGCCAACCCCCTGCAATGAGCAGGGAAAACTTCCACTAGACCAGGCTGGACAAAGCCTCATCCAGACTGGCCTTGAACACTTCCAGGAATGGGGCATCTGCAACTTCTCTGGGATGTCTGTTTCAGTCTCACCACCCTCACATGAAAAAACTTCTCTTTTATTTCCAATCTAAATCTCTTCAGTTTAAAAACATCACTCTTTGTCCTGTCACTACAGGCCTCGATAAAAAGTCTGTCCCCATCTTTTTTGTAAGCTCCCTTTATACACTTGAAAGGCCACAATAAGCTCTCCCCAGTCCTTTCCTCTCTAGATTGAACAATTCCAACTTTTTCAATCCCTCCTCACAGGAGGGCTGTTCCATTCCTCTGATCATTTTTGTGGTCCTCCTCTGGACCTGCTCCAACACATCCATGCCTTTCCTGTGCTGGGGGCCCCAGAGCTCCAGGTGGGGCCTCATCAGAGTGGAGTAGAGGGGGAGAATCACCTCCCTCACCCTGCTGGCCACACTGCTTTGAAAGCAGCCCAGGATTCTGATTTACTGCAAGGTCATTAGTCCAACTACAGAACAGAAGGCTAAACAGGGAGCCAGGGCACAGAAGGCAGTGCTGGAAAAATTCCTTCATTGTAACTTTTGCCTCAACGACTCTCCTACAAGCCAAAATAAATCCAAACCCAGCTACTGGAAAGACCAAGTTTACATCCAACTTCTTGCCCAAAATTCTGCCTACAGCCATAACTTCACTTTCACTGGTGTGGTGTCAGGTCAAAGAAATCACTAAAGCACAGGCTTAAGTGAAGTAGTACAGACTGCTTTTGCACCTTGAGTAACGTTGTGTAGCAAAAAGGCAGATCCAACCAGCAATACCTGCAGGGTATTAAGTAAGGGCTCTTTGTTACCTGAACATGCTCAAATTTTACTAAAAATAGACATAAATAAAAACTGTATAGAATTGCAAATATGCTAAGGAACTCACGCGAAACACAAACCGAGATTCAAAGCTCCCTGAAAAGACAAGTCTGAACATGTCGTTTCTTTCAGGAATTAACAATAAAAACTCTTCTTTTTACATGCTTGTAATACACTTCTAATAAAAGATAAATCTTACTGCTTTCTATGTCATTATGCTTACTTTGAGCTATTAAAATTGCAAGAGTTTAATTTTACATGAAAGTTTAAAAAGCTAGTGATTTCTCTGGGATTTCAGACTGGCAGAGAGGTCTACCCACGCACAGGTCTCACTGCAACCTTGATCTCATTTTGAAATTGATTAGCACAGCTTAACAGTTTATTCAGTCATTCATGCCCTCTCACTGCCTCCCCCCCAGTCCTTTATCTTTAGTAGTAGCAATATGTAAAATTCCATATCCTCATAAATACTTACTCCTGAAGACCATGACACTTTCTCCATCATGTAAAGACATCCACCATCAGATGTACACAGCCACCCCAGTGTTAGCACTTAGGGATTTTTATACTACTGGAATGCTGTTTGCCCCAGTTTTTTTGAATTACAAAGTTCCCGTTGGCTCTAATAGCAATTGTCATCTTGAATATTGCAATACCTTTCTTTCAGCTTGGCTAATTTATACACTCACAGCATAGACATGCTCTTAAGAACACTGTTATATGACATTATTCTGGTAATTTCCAACTTAAAGGGCTAATTAGAAGGAAAGGAATCTGAAGGCAGCTCTATTAAAACTCTTGCACTTACAGACCCTTACAAAGCATTAATACATTTTATGAGTACAAATAAATTAAAATATATTTATTTGAAACACTGTGAGGCTTAAACATTTCAATTTTTGCGACAGGCTTTGGCTTACATGCAACTTGTAGACTATGTCTGACAGAGACAAGTTCTGAGAAAGACTCTTTGCCAGATAAAACATACTTTAAAGATGGAAATCAACGCAGCAACACCACTCCTAGTACTGAGAAGCACAAAATAATTGGCTGAATTTCCAGAAGAGAGTCTACCCTAACAGCTGAATTAAGTCCAATAATCAACAGGAAGCAACTCTAGAACATGGGAAAGACACAGTGCTCCAGAGAAAATGAAGTGATTAATTACAAGTCATACCAAAATAACCCTGGAAGAATTTCAAGAGATACAGCAGTTACTTGGAGGTACAGTTTGATACCACATCTTCCTTCTACCAGTCCATGATTTTCTGTTTTGTATACAATATCATTATTTTCATCACGTTATAAAATATAACACAAAGAACTTTCTACCTCTGGCAGTTGTACAAGTAGTACTGCAAGAGTGAATGTACTCAATACTGCCATAAGAACCATTTGGTCACAAACTAAACTTCCATGCACATGCATGTCATTTAGCTTTCCACTGCTGCTTTCCACTTAACAAAAATGTGGAAGTTTAATGTTTTCTTTAAATTATTAACTTGACTCAAAAACAAGGATTAAGGCTTTTTAATACAAGCCTTTATTTTTGTGCACTATGAAGAAAATGACCAAGTCAGCTCTAAGACTTACTCACATTACCTAGAGGTTTCAAGATAACATGTTTCAAGCTAGCATGTTCTCCTCCCCATGTAAAACTAACTTGTGTGCCCTACTAATCCAGTCTTTGAAGTTTTGTTCTACTTAATTAAAAAATATTACTCCCTAGTAATAGAAGAAAATGCTACTACATCTAATGTTTCAGTAACTGACTTCTAGCATGCACATATTATTCTATCAACTATCCTTTACTGATGCAAATACCAACAACAAGATTTAACTGTGCTTGCTGTCTGAGCTTTTCTTCAAAAGACCATTATTAGGCAAATATAATGGCAAGTCTATACGTGCAAGCTGTTGCTAAAGGGCATTCAAAAGGAGAATTAGAACATTTTAAACCTCTTCATATCAGTGCCAGCAGTTCAACAAACGAAAACCCTGACACTCCTGGAGGCTCCCTCCCGGCACATTTCCACAGAGTTACCCTGCTTCACTTAATAATCTTCCCTAGCAGGTAACATTCATTCTGAACAATTATTACCCATTTCTCTGTCACAGGCAATACAGCCTCTGAATACTGCAAAGGTCAATCCTCTCACTGAGCATTTGGTCTTAGCCAAATATAATTTCTTCTTTTTCTTTTCTTGGGTCAAGTTTCTGATGCAGCCAGAAAAAAACCAACTTAAGCCGAGTTTTGCCTACTTTTCCAACCACAAATCAAAGAAAAATTGATTGAAAACTTTGTCCTCACAGGCTTACTATCTACTTCTACAGATTAGATCTGACAACATTAATTTGCAGGCATTTAAATGAAAAGTCATAAATTTCTTCCAGGAAGTTTTTTCAAGTAATCCTTGCTCCCTCTCAAATCTGACATTTAAAACTACATCTTTCAGTCTTTCTGTATCAAGTACCTAGAAGACTAGTTTTGAAAGTGCTGGTCTCATGTCCATCAGCAGTTTTCCAGCTAAACAAAACTTCTGCAAGTTTTATTAAAAAAAAAAGCCAAGAAAATCCCAAACTTCTATGCATTCCAAACACCTATACCTCAAATCCAAAGGTTTACCCGTTACCTTTATTTTCAAAAGATTGTCCTGGCAAACAAAACCCTCCAAACCTTTTAATCAGATTTTTTTTTAGCAACCTCCAATGTAAATTAATGCTGCCTGCCCACTTATATCCTAAGAGATTATTGCTGCCATACAGAATATTAGTATTATATATACCTGAAGAATAGAGTGCTGAACTACAGCAACAAAGTTTCATGGTGCACCTACAGAACACATTCAATAGTTTTGCTTATGGGTGGTCCAAGAACTTACATTCAATCTAAGTCAGAGAAATGCGAACAAACTGGGTTTTTTCTTTAATAAACACTTCTTGAAGTAGCTCAGCCAACTTCAATAGATAAGTTCTATTCTCTGCTATTTTGCAGAAGAGCAGACAACTGAAAACACTAGAAATTTTAAACAGATTCAGAGACACTCCCCTCCTCAAGCCTCCCAAATGAACTCACAAGTATTTAAGGTAAAAATGTGCTTAACTATGTACTTTTGGTATCTTTTTGTTAATTTTCTCCCTTGCATAAACCCAAATTTTTCTGAAGTGCTGAAAAACTTGGCAAAACGAACAAGGAATGTTAAGCTCTATACGAAACATCAACTACGTAGACTTCTTTTTGCATTTGCTGCCCCAAGTTAACATGAAAGATACTTAGCAATGGAAAAAGAAAAAAGTAGTCTTTTTCTAATCTCAGGTACAAAATTACACATCAGAGATTGGACACTTATGATTGGACAGGTGAGGTTTTTTATTCCTTTCAACAAAAAAGAGAAGTCATGGATTACAAATAGTTGCCACAGGAAGCTTTCAAGACCTGTCTGGATAAATCCCCATCAGCCTCATCTGACACTACTTTGAGTAGGAAGCTGAACCAGGGATTTCCTCAGGTTCTCTTCAGTCTGAATCATCCTATGGCCCTCTGAAAAAAGGCATACGTAAATTCAAATTCAGCACAATCCCTCTGAAGCACTACTATCTGCAAGGAACGTAAAGCTCCAAAATTAGTAAGACAGATACAGTGAGATCAGCCTCCATTACGTGGGAATATCACTTAACCTTGGTGGTATCTTAGGAAGGAGCTGGAAATTATCAGGGATGATACTACAGTAACCTTGTTTAAATCCTGACAACTATACTTATGGCTTTCAGCCTCCCATGTAAGCATAAACCATAGCATTTTGCATCAAATTACTCATTATAATCTTTTTAACTAGCCATTAGCTGTGAATCAGGTTTTCCTAAAACACTCTGTATACTAGAAACAAAACAAACAGAAAAATATTTATCTTGGGGACTTGCAAGTTTGAATTTAGACACATGTAAAGACAGTGCTAAGCATTCCTGCAGTCCTACTACATACACACACTCAGGAAGTCTTAGATCAACTGAAAATAGTCAAATCCATTGCAAAATCTCTCCGTAGAACCATGCAAGTTTACAACACCCTTTTCCTTGGAAGTAGTCTCTTCCATTAATTTACTGCCTTAATTTCTGTAACAGCACTATTTCCAAAAGCAATGATGACTCATCTAATGAAGCACTACCAGGATGAACTAGCAGGAGGCAGTAAGTCCAAGGGCAGAGAAATAGCAGTAGCCTCCAGCATGAAAGTAACATTTTACAAAATGAAGATCTGGATGCCACAGGAAGATAGAGCCTGCTTCCTGCAATCTTCCTAATTCCACTGGCTTCACAGGAACTGAATTTAACGTGATTAAAAGAGAAAGGAAGTGAAATAAAGTGATTTATAAAAGTCTCCATAATAACTATGTGTCATTTAGACTGTGATTTGAAGAGCTGTATGTTACTTAGGCTGATACTGTTCTCTTTACAGTACTACTTTTTCAAGTTTTAAAAGCCAGTTCTAAAAATAAAACCTGTAAATAAAGCATCACCATAATTTCAATTTTTGTCATATCCCAATGCATTTCACACCAATAAAATCCAACTAGTAAACAAATGTTTCTAGCCATAAAAACCCATTACAGCTATACATACAGAATGCATCTTGCCAAATTACCACCCACTACTACTAATTATGACAAAAAACATGTCTGAAATATCTTTATGAGAGAGGCAACTGAATGCTTCAGCAGAATGACAGAGTTAATTGCTGAAGACTCTCCACCATTGTGTTAAAAAAATAGTGTCTGCTGCTAAATTAGACCAAGACTTGAGCCACATCACCATTTGCTGAGCCGTTGTCCAACATGCTTTAGTTTTTGGCAACGCATTTAGTCCTCTTCTGTTTGCAGAGAAATTCATCTATGAGTCTGGCAATAAAAGAGCTATTTCAGAACGAATGCCAGAAGGTAATTTAGAGAACATCTAATTCTCATGCCCTAATAAGTTGTGTTATACTGCCTCCCAGTGAAGTAAGTTGAAGAATCCATTTTAGACATGGAACTACCAGTCATTCCCAAAGGAATGACAACTATCTTAGAGCCTGTTTGCAAAAACATTTGTTTTGAAAAATTCTAGACAGAACATTATATGGATATGTAAGATTTAGTTTCATTTTATTTAAAGAAGTTGTGACAGTAAAAACAGAAACCAGGCAAATTCATATGGTGGACCACTTTTTCATTGAGTACTTGCACTTGTATAAAGCCGACTTGGGACAAACCAGAATTTCCAAATCATTGATAAAACCCATGAATTTTACAGCAGATAAAATTTCTCTAGGTAAAGGAACAAACACTTTTATATTTTATCTATAAAGTGACCCAAACAAAAGCATTTCAAAGTCAAAACTGAACATAAATATCCATTAATCTCTGTGAGTCTTGTATCATTCTCTGAAACATTAGTACTTAGAGAATTCAGTCCTCCAATGCTGTCCATTCAAACCTCTGGTAGAAGTAATTCCATAACTGTGTAAGTCAAAACGTTCATATCTGGCTCCCTATTTTTTTACATCACCACAAACACAGAATCATTTCAGACAGTAAAGAGATTTATGTTCAACATAATTATAATTTCCATTTCTTTCACAGACCATGAGCACACAGCTTTGCAGAAAAGATTAAAAAAATCATCATCACTTAAAACCTACTATTGAATTTCACTGGGAGAAAGATGCAAATGCACTAATTTTTTAAAGATTAGCATTATTCTTGCTGGCTCTTAAAAAAGCAGTAGGATCATTAGGCTCAAGAATAGCTTAGCTCACTCAAAATGGGGGCAGTTCACCTATGAGAAAGGTCAGACCTCTGAAACTATAAGGAAGTAAGTGAAAAATTAGTGAAGCAAACAAGCTTGATTTGCTCCTTTGGACAACATGGAAGAACGAAGAATGACAAAAATACACAACTTACAATCTAATCCTGAAAACATTGTTTATAAAAATGGTGTTACAAGCCAAGCTTCTATGAACCACTAGTAGAATGTTCGTAATTTAACTATAGATATGCAGGTAACTGATCTCATTTGTTTAGGGGAACTAATTAAATGGAAACCAACCAGTTTCACAAATGAAATAGATGAAGGGAAAAACACTTACAGCAGTTGGATCTTTCAAATGGAGCTGAGTTGCTGTCACTTGTTTGAAACCACCAGGATAACTACAAAAACAAAACAAACATTCAACCTTAATTCTGCATGCTCAAGCATGATGTTAACAAAAGTATCACCACATCTTGAACAATGGTGTAATGGTATTACAGGCCTTCAAAAAAGGAAGTCGTTCTCATGAGACCAAAAACTGTATTTTATCTATCCTGTCAACTAATTTCAACACCATTTGTGGTTTCTTATTCATTCACTTGAGTATGAAAAACCTTGTGCTTACAAGCAGATGAACATGTTTTTAAAACTGCTTATGAAATACACCGTAACAGCTACAGAATACAACAGGAATAAGTAAGATATGCAGAACTTCGAAATATTTCCCGATGATCAAGACTCACAACCAGTCTGTGGCTGATGTAAGAGACATCCATTTTGAACTGTATTTATTATTTTCTTGCTCTTCTGAATAAACCTTAGCAAGACTTGGCACATCTACAGTAATCAAATTTTAATTTTACTGCAATGGATCCATCTTTCTAAAGCCTATATGACATGTTGAAGCTGCACTAATTCAGATCTATGCATAAGCTTTAAATGAATGATAGCATGGAGCAAAAAATTACATGGAAGTCAGGTAAAGCTGGGTTTAATTTTGACTGAGTTACATTATTAGGAATCAGCCTAAGTGACATGGAAATAGGCCCAGCATCATGAAGACATGTCCACTGAGCCACATGCACTTAAGTATTAGTTTTAAGTATACAATTCTTCTTACTTATTCAAAACCAACTTAGGTACTTAAGCAAGTGCAGTGACAATAGAAATATCTTCTACAACACAGTAAACAGAATAGTCCAGATCATTGGGTCCAGAGATTAACACAAGACACAACCTCATTCACCAAATCTGTTAAATTATTCAATTGTTCTGACTAGTTTTGAGTTAGATTATTTCCCTAGCAACATACATTGGGTATAAAAAAAAACCAACAAAAATAAAGAAAAGAAAAAGAAAGGGGGAAAAAGGTTTATACCATTTTAAACAATGTAACACGCAAACAAATAAAAAACCCCCTAGAAGTTAAAGCAGGAATTCCCCTTTTAAGCAATATGCTAAAAAAGACTTCAACTATTAAGAAAACACGACATGAAATTTACCACAAGGTCATTACCACAAGCTTTATTTACTATACAGCTTACCCAGTATGTGAAGAATATACTTTCTGTTCCCATTTGTTACCAGAGAAGGCAATATGTCTTGTGTTTATTATGACAACATGATCTCCACAGTCGCCTGCAAGGTAGAAGTAAGTGGAAAACATTAAACCACAGAGGGAATCAATCAAAATAACAACTACTGTGTGCAATACATACATAGTAGCATATAAATATATCTTCCATAAAATTGAAATTTAAAGATGTGAGCTTTTTGAGTCACACCATCCAAATCAGCACTTAAATACCAACCTTAATTAGTATTTTTAGTACTATTAGGTTAGAAGGCATTTAAGCAGGTAAAATACCATCAGGCCAGATGACTAAACCATTGCAATTATTCAGCTAAGATTTAGAAATGTGGCTTACAGGCAATTTTCTATTCTATTCAACACATTATGCTGCATATGCACCTATATTAAAAAAATAAAAACAAAACCAAACAAACATAAAAAAAAAGAGGTTAGTTCCAAATGATCCTGAATATTTTTTTTATTTTGCTTTCTCATTAAAACAGTATCTGTGTTTACTGAAGGAGTGAACATTTTTGGTAACTAAAATACTTCTATTGGATAGTTACACTCTCAGGCTAAATATATAAAACAAACAAAACCACTGCATTGCGGGAAGTGGCAGGGGGAAAAAGACCTAAAAACACCACCCCCAGCAGTTCTGTTGGGAAAACCCCCACATTTTCATCTGTCAAACAGAAGTGAATGTTACAGCATATACCTATGCCAAGAGTTATAACAGCAACTTTAACATCAAAAGTTCTTTACGTGCAAAGTTTACTATCTATCACCAACACCCTGCCAGAAAGAGTTTATTAGAGCTTCTGTAGTAATAAAGTGCTAACAAAACCTCTATTATCTCAAAAATACCACATAAATAGCAGAAATAATGATCGTGATCAGCTGTATAAGCTATAACCACCCATTCAACTAAAGTGAAAATGATTTGTCTGAAGTTCAGTCTCATTTGCATCATGATTAGAACACAAGTATTTGAAGAGGCTCACTTGATTAAAACATTTTTGAGTAGGTAACAAAGCAGCTATACAAAGCAGGGCTTAAACTGACCATGCCTTTTTTATACGAGCACATAATTAATCAAAGCAAGTTTCACACCCTAAGGTTTTTATTATTTTTTAATCTTGTATTCTTTTAATGCTCCACTTTCAATCACAGCTGAAGTGCAAATGCAGTTTACATATCTTTGTTGCTGCAAACTTTCACTGCTGACAGTTCATGACAGTTCAGTTCTAAGAACACTGCCTGTCTTCATAAATATTAGGGAACTGACACTGAACTTTGTGACTTGGTGTTTTGGTTGGGAAGATGACATAATAAGCTCATCTAAAGAAATTTGTGCCAACAGTCTTCCACTTGCAGGAACACTGAATTAACACATATTAATACCAAATTAAAAAAAAAACAACAAAAAAATCCCCATGATGTTACTGTGTCCAAGCAGCTGTTATCTCACAGACACTAAAATATGTTAGTTCAAAAACAGGAGCAAAAGAAGCATCAAGAACATAAACCACAAGTTCCTGCATACTTTGCTCTCCTAAATGTCTCAGTAGCACTAACAATCAACTGGTGTCAACGAGTGTGAAGCAATTAGTACTGATTTAGAGAATCTTTTAAACAAAATGAAGTTATTTTTGAAATACTTCCCAAAACTTTGTAACTTCACAGACATAAAAGTATCAAAGTTCTTTTGCACAGGGTAACCAAAACACTTTCCTCTCAGCATCTGCTTTATTTCTCAGGACAGCCTTCAGTCTCCAGTGACATCTTGTGGGTACAACAAAATTTGCAACAGCAGAACTCTGACATTTAAAAGTCTTTACAACTCTACAAATCCTACCTCCTATTGTGAAATAGACAGAGTATAATCTTACTATGTACACTTCAACACGTATGAGCCAACTTCAAGGCTTTCTTTACGTTTGAGTAATGTCTCTGGAAAAATTTGCATGTGTATTACAGGAAACACTGTACCAGTCATCTGAAATATCAACTTTTTATTAGTTATGAAACGCTTATCCCCATGAGACAGGCACTACAGCATTACAAGTAATAAACAGACTACAGATGTATCTTTACAGCTGAATCTCTAATTTGCAGAAAAACAAAATGATGGCTTTATTTAAACCTTTCAACAATGATTGTTGCCCATTTAAGAATCAGACAGGTCCCAGCCTCCTCATGACAGAATGTGTGAGGCACGAAGGGGCCTTTGAAGGTCAATTCATCCAAACCCCGTGCTCAAAGCAGGACCAGTTTCTGAAAATCTCCACAGATGGAGATTTCACAACCTCTTGGGCAACGACTTCCCACTACTCTCACAGTAAAAAGTATCTTATCTGATTTTCAGAGTAACCTGTGTTTCAGTTTGTGCCCACTGCCTCATGAAAACAGGACTTCTTTGCACGTTATTCAGAATGAAGCACTCCAAGACTGTGGTTCTTGGCACCTACTGAAAGGAAGCACTCAGATGTTTCTTTATGTGCACTGTGAACTAAATCTTTGCATTTAAGATCAACAAAACATGTTTTGACTTTTTTAAAAAATGAATGAACAATCCACTGTAATTCAGTTACTCAAAATGAATTACAAACTCCTAACATCATTTATATATATTGATAAAGAAACAACATTAGGTTGTGGAGGGGTATGATGGGAAAAGATGAGAAAGAAAACCAATCAATTTCTAATTTATAAACAACTGAGAAATGTAATCTTTTCTATCAGACTTGATTTTAAAACTGAAATCAGAAGAAACATGCATGTGAAGAAAAGCCAATTTGCTTTCAACTACTGCAATACTCACTTAGTGCATGATAAATGGGTTTATGTCTGCCTTCGAGTCTGATTACAGTGGCAGCTGCTATTTTTCCTGGGGGCTGCATCTTTGCATCGAGGAGGTACCAGGCTCTGGCAAAAGTAGCCCATTGCTGAAAAGAAAGAGGGTCAGTATTTATCATAGCTCACTCTACCATAATCTATCTTCCTCAATTAAATCAACACTTCTTTTACATTCAAAAATACTTGAAGAAATAATGATATGCAGCACCACCCACTGCCAATAACCTTTAAATGGACGGAACACTGCGATACACCCACTGCAGTGCTACGTACATGTGTAACACCACTGACAGGTTATCGGCCCTGAGGGCTTTGTTTCAAAAATGCACATCTCCTGCTGCAAGCTCCCATTATCGCTTCTTGAACCGCAACATCGCTGCAGGATATTTAAGGCCCAAGGTCTCCTTCGCTCCCGGTGAAGGGCAGAGCTCCCCCACACGCAGCTTTCAGACCGCGCACAGCCTGAGCCGCGGGAGCCCCTGTCCCCCAGACATGTCGCACACAGCGGCTCCTGCCAGCGGCACCCTCAGGACGGACACCGGGAGCAGCCCCGGGGCGCTCCACGGGGGCCCTGGGGATCCTCCGTGCCCCCCGCTCCCTCACGGCGCCGAGGCCCGTCCCGGAGGCAGCGACCGGCCCGCACGGCCGGCGGGGAGGCCGGGCTCACCTGCGCCGCTCGGCTGTAGCTCGCCATGGCGCCGGCCGCGCGGGGCGGACGGAGCGCAGGCAGCGCCGCGCCGGGGCCGCGGGAAGCGGAAGCGCTGCCCTGCGAGGGGCGGGCCCGGGCCGCAGCGCGGGACCTGCGGCCGGCCATGGACCGCTACGTGCTGCTGCTGCGCTGGGGCGAGCACCGGGCCCAGGGCGGGCCCGCAGCGGCGGCCGCCGCAGGTACCGCAGGGGACGGGAACGGGGCTGCGGCCGCGGGGCCCGGCGGGTGCTGGGCCAGGGCGGGCGGGCGCTGCTCTGGGGTCCGCGGGGCTCTCCTGACTCCTGCCTCCCTAAACACCCCTTTGCTTTCAGGCTGAAAGTCTTTGGTACCTTTAAGCAGTAGAAACTTCGCGGTGGTTCCTGTTTTATGGCGATGATCCCGCGTAACTCCGTAATGGGTTCCTCAGCATGACTTAAAGGAGAATTTAGGAAAATTTGCCTTTTTAAACTGCAACTCTGCAGGTGATAGTTCTCAAAAACCCCAGCCAACCGCTTTCCCCCTTCTCCCTTAAATTCACTTCTAATATGACACTGAACTTCATACTGTATTTGCGTGAAAGTAAGATTTAACTTCCATAATTCAGTAGTTTTAAGATTTTTTTTTTTTCTAGCTGGGACTGCTGCAGACATGTATCAGTTCCTGAAAGAAAGTTGTACTGCGTCTATAAAGGCAGATGTGAGCATATTCCCAGGTAAATATGGCCATGCACAGTGAGGTGGGGCAAATGTTATGAAGGAATTGGCCTATGCATGTTCTGTTAGGGGAAACAAGTCAGAAATTTAGGGAAATCCAATTGCTGTGGTGTGAGCCTGCTCCTGCTGCTGCCTGTTTCTGTGGAGAACTTAGATTATTTCATCAGCTAAGATGTTTGTAAATGATTAGATTGATTGGTTGCTAGAAATGAAGGGGAAGGGTTTTGAAGAGTTGGCAAATTTCAGTCAAGTTGAACAAGGAAGAGTAGGAAAGGGCCTGTTTCTCAAGTCAGTGGGAAGCATGCTATTTTAATTACTCCTATAATGTCTCCTAATTTTTTCAGTGACAGCAGTACTTGTCTGTTGAGTACTGATTCAGAACCTTAACCCATGAATATTAAATCGTTTTTTCATCTTAGAATAGATATCTTAAGATCTGCTTTAGTACTTTTAGGGGCAGCATGTTTGTGTTTTGTTGGTTTGAGTTTTTTTTTATTCAAAAAAATGCTTTCTTAGTTCTTTACTTGGTTTGGATATCTGCTGTTATAAGCTCATCTTGTCACAGATATTCTATAATTGGGATTTGTGGGAAAACCACTATAAGCTCTTAAAATTCATGGAGATGGGAATGTTAAGCTGTTTTCAACTTCTGTGCTTTTTGTTGCATAGAAATGTTGATAGAGCATCTCATTTTGTGAACTCTAAATCGTATTTATGAAAGGTGTTCATTTAGTTCAGGTCTGATAGAGATTGTGCAAAGAGAAGGCAATATTACCCAGAAGAGAGAAGAGGTCAAATGTTTTCTTACCTACTAACAGTCAGAGGGTCAGTAATAGACACTTGCCAAGACACTTACCTACACATTAATATGTTTAGAACTTAATTACGATGGCAAAGGAAAGTAGAACTCAAGTAATTGTTGCACATTAAATGACTTAAAGAATCTTTTATCAGAGATGTTCATTATAATAGGAAGAAGAGATTGTAGTGAATTGATTAATTTCAATAATTGTCTTATCTCTTTGCAGCGTGCTCAGTGGCTGGTATTCCAAGTGCAAAGAAATGGTATTTTGCAAGTCATGTCATTTGTGGTTATTATCAGGTAAGACAAACTTTTTTAGAGTATGAGTTCCTCAACCATCTGCTTGACTGTAGAACAAGCTAAAACTGTGATATTCAAAACTCTTTTTGCTTATTTAAGTCTTTTTGTTTGATTAGTTCTGCAGTTCTGACTGGGAGGAAGTAAATGTTGACACACAGAAAAATGAAGACTCTCACCAAGCAAGCATTGACGAGAACCTGGGAAGCACACAAAATTTTGAGGAAGACGACAGTAACAGTCAGGAGTCACTGTCTCTCACTGAGTATGTGTATTATGATTTTTATTTAAAGAACAGTGATCTGACATCAAACAGTGATAACCCAAGGGGGTCAAGAAAATTTAACAAGTGGGAGTTACTAACAACGCGAGAGTTAACTATGAACAATTCCCTACTAGTACTGAAGATACTTTTATTTTGTCTAGCATAGCTTTAATTTTTTTACAGATGACTTTTATAGGATAACTGAACAGTTTCCTAGCAGCCAACGTTGTATATACAAAAATTTCTTGCTAATCTTGAATTTCTTGCTTCCTCTTGAATCCTACTTCCAGTTTTACTGCAGATTATTTTGATGTCATTAGGCCTACTTCTGTCTTTAGTAAAAGAGGAGATGATTTCTCATAGCCTAGCTATGTTTGTGCAGAGTTTTAAAGATGTAAAATACTTATATCAGGTACCATTCATTAGTTGTAACTTTTTGTTTCTAAATGACTTTGTATTTTGGTTTCAAACATATTGTTCTTCATTTTTAGTATCTATGATGAAGCTGCTGAAAGTCTGCATCAATTAGCTGATAAATTGCCTGCCCCAGGTAATCTGTCTTTAAATACCAACCTCCCTGGAGTTTATCTTGTTAGTTGATGATCTAAAAACCCATCTGGTAAAAGCATAGTGAATGGAAAAGTTCAGAGAATGTTAGTTTGGTAGCTGAATTAATGTAACACAGCTCTTGAAGGTAGTTTAGGAACTTGAACGTGGTTGGCATTGCAGGTGTAGCTTGAGGACTAGTTTGCTGCTGTTTCTTTGACAGGCTGTAGTTCAGTAGAGTTTAAAATAGCTATTTATATAATAAATTTATCTGCCTGAAATGGCACCAAAGTAATCATAGACAGCATGCAATACAAAACTCAACACAGGAAATCTTTTATTAAAAAAAAGGAAAATGTTGATATCAGGCTTACATCTGATTTTGGCAGCTGCTTGCTTGTGGATGGGAGCCAAGAAGATGAGAAGGAAAGTACATCAGAACTGTTGGATTCAGGTTTTGTAATATTGGAGATACATATCACCTTGCATGCTAGGGTTATATAATGTGGCAGATGTTGATTTGGGATAACAAAGGAACTCAAGAAGAATGAAAAATAGCCGTTTAGAGTGTTAAAAGTAAGAAAATGACATAGCTTAGTTGTATGGGAAACAAATCTCATACATGAGTGCTGAATGAGAGAGGAGAAAGGTACAGAACCACTGTCACTGAGGGAATGGTGAAATATTTTGTGTTCATCTAAGAGGAGCAGCAAGAGATGAGCTAAAATGTGTGAAAAGTGTTTTAAATCTTGAAGCTACTTGATCTTTTTGCTGGTTTTAGTGCAATCAATTATAACCAATTCTATTCTATCTTTAAATGAATAATTTACTAAATCATGGTACTTTGAGTCATATGCAACTGTTTTATAGGCAGAGCAATGGTTGATGTAATCCTGCAGGCTGAATGTGATGGACCCAAGTTAAAGGACTGCTTACCTGCCATTGGTGCCCTGAAACACCTGAGAGAGTGGCACTCTGCACAGATCACTATTGCAGCAAGTGATGCTAAAGGGTATGGCATTTATTTCAGGCCTAAAACAAGGTCACTTCTGTTCTGTGTTAGCACGGATCAGTGGGTTGAAATAAAACCAGCATGTTGAGTATTTTACATGTATACTTTGAAAATACATAAATTAGTCTTCTCTTATTGTATAAGAGGAGGAATTACTCATCGTGATTTATTGTAAATGCATATTCTAACCAGAGAAGCAGGCAAAAAAGCCAGTCCTCTGCACTTCTTCTTTTCTGTGGGAGCAAAGAGTAAAATATTTTCTCTTTCCTTTCCATGGGTTCAGCGTGCACACAATATTTTCATGTTGATTATGCTATGGGATAACTTGTATATTGATAGTAGTTTTCCAGATTTTTTTAAATTAATACATGCTACTGCTGATTTTACTTTAAATTTTTACTTTACATTTCAGGGAGGAAAAGTAGAGTGCCTCATTTGTCCCTTTGGAAAAAGAAGTGTAAACACTCTACTGCTTCCTGTATGTTTTGCAAGATTCTGTTAGTATGAAGAGTTGCTGAGACTATTAATTCAAGTTGAAATTAAGTCCAGTAATTTATTTACTGTTGTCCTCTATGTGACATATAAATGCCATGATATATCTCACTGTATAAACCACAGTTATTTGGGGTTTTTATCCCATGAAGTGAATGATTGTGTGGATACTGAACAACCTGCCCTCCATGCCCAAAAGGCTGAAATTTGCTTCATAGAATATGTGCTTAAGATTAATCCTAAATTAATAAAACTGTTTAAAAAGGTGAATGTTTAGTCCTTGGATAGAATAAGCAATGTACCTACTATACAGTATTTCCTGAGGTATGTGGAGGACAAGAAAGTTACTCAGTGACTTTCATGAACATTTGATCTCAGTGCTCATTGATATCCTTTGGAACTAGCTTTTGAGTGAATAGATTTTTCTGCTGCCTTTTATGTAAAGTGAGATTTTTTTGGGGTATAGAAGATCTCTGATGAAAGTTATTTCACTTACTCTTCCTGTTCTGTTGATGGTGCTGATTTCCCTTAGAAGACAGACTGCCAGCAGAACCCACAGATACTGGCTGTTCTCTCTCTTGTTGAATTTGTGTAATGCTTGTGCTGCAGTCATATCTCTGTTTCGAAGGTTAACTACAAACCATCTGGACAGACCAGTGGTAGCTCCACTGATGGCTACCAGGCTTTGCTGCAGCTTCTAGCACCCAACATAACTATGCTGTGCTTGCAGCTTGCCATTGCCAGTCTTATTTGATGTCAAAGTTCTTTGCTGTCGCTTTCATGGAGCATATAAACAAGCAATGAGAGCCTGAACGAGCAATTCTATAATATTTTTTACTTTGTGGAATATAAAGCTTTATTGTCTGTCTTGACATACACAAGATTGTTCAGTGGTAAGAAGTCGTAGGTAAATTCAGTCAAACTGCGCTGCATGTTTATTTGTAGTGCTAAATTCAGTAAGATTAATTCTTTGATGTTTTTACAGTAGCTGGCAAAAGATTGCAAACTATCTGTCAGCAGACTTCGTATCTTCAGATGATATCATGAATATTATTGATTTAAATGAACTCTGGAGAGGAAAGATTCAGATATGGGAAAGAAAGGTAAAATAACTTTTGTTGTATTATTGCAGTGATTGTTTTTTAAAGCATCTGTGTACCTCATTTAAAGCATTTATTGTGCAGTGCACTTTATGCCTTAAGCCAAATGTGGTTTCAACTATGTAATTCAAAGGTAATGTGCAATGTGTCTGGGTGGGTGGCAGGATGAAATGATAAATGAGATCATGCGTCAAGATCTGAGCTTCAGGAGTACAGATGCTCTCCTCTGAAATATTTTTCTTAAAACTTACTGTTCAAAATTTGATTGCTTTGTATCCATCACAAATCATTGTCATGTAAGTGTAAGTCATTGTTGCAAGCATGTGTCTATTTCTGCAAAACCTGAGAGCAGAGTTGTGACATTGCTTACGTTTTCAGTATTACGGTTTTGGATTTAATAGTTGATTATCTAAGTCTAGTACTTTTTCTTAGTTTTACAGATCTGATTAAAAAAATAATACTAATTTTCAAAAATGATAACTCATCTAACTGGCTGAAGAGAAATAATTTTTATCTCCTTTTGACATATTTATTGTCTTCTGGTTTTTTTTTCTAGTTTGGATCGGGAGTAGATTTTCCAGAATTTCGTATAAAGAGCACTTCAGCCAAGACATTCAGGACTGCAAATTTAAGTTCTTGCTTTGCTGCTAAAAAAGAACGGCAATTGAGGAATACTGATACTTTGCCAGAAGCAAGTATTATTCTTGGTCTTTCTTTCAGTTCTAGAATTCCTCTGTTTTACTTTCCAGGGAAAATTAGTAATTGGGGAAACCATAGTCAGAGCTGAAAGTTAAGTATAGAAATAATGATTGGATAAAATTGAGGAATACTCCTTTTGTAGTTGTCATAATAGGTCCTTAAAACTTCATCTGTTTGTTCTTAGGAATAAAATACCAGATGTTTTTGAAGTAGAAATCGAGACTTCGTTCAGTTTAATACTCAAAATAGTTAAATTATAAATTCTGTATTTATCTAACTCTTCCCACTTAATTTTAAAAGTTTGGGTTTGATTTTTTTTTACACTCTTGCTGTTTCATGTTTTCTACTGGAAGTATGTAGTTGATGTGAACTCCAGAATCATATGTGTTGATGAAAACCAAAATGAGAGTTATGAAAATTGGTATCAGTTTGGAGTTTGTTATTGTCATTGTTAAAACATGTGCATTTTGTATTGCATTTGTCTGTTCCTGGTAGATCATATTTTATTTTGTGTAAGAGTTAGAACTCATTTGGTACCCATTGTTGACATTCACAAAGTCAGATTTATTAAAAAAAATTAAATACCTTCCTTTTCTTTCATATAGTTTAGTATGATGTTGTGAAATGTTTTTGTATTCCTTTCTACCTCTTTCAGATGTTATCTGCAAGGCTAATGCCTTCAGCAAAACACTTGAGGAACTTCTGCTGATGTAACATCATGTATAGTGTTATATACATAGGTTTTTATTTGATCTCTTTTCAGGTTTTTCATTACTATGGCCCTGCACTGGAATTTTTACAGATGGTGGTGCTCTCTGATCTACCTTCCATTTTTATATCAGATCTGGAGTTTGAGCTGTATCCTTTTTTAAAGATCTAAACTACTACTGACAATTGTCCATAGTGGAAAAAAAAGATCAGCATCTACCCATGCAAGCAACAGACAGATGAGGGTAGGGAAGGGTTCATTCCATTCTAGCCTGCCAAAATAGTCATAGTGATTCTTCACAATTGGATTTTTTCATTTTGAAATTTAAATTACACTAGCAATAACCATGTGTTGTTGATATTACTGCACATATAATTTGTTGATGTGCATGCTGTTTGAGGGAAAAGAATAGAGAAATGTTTATTCTGTGTAAGTTTAAAAAAAGCCTCAAGCCCTTCTAATGAATGAATGTAGCATGCTTCACAGTATAGGAGATTTGTCTACAAACCATGTTTTTATTGTTCAGCAGCAAAATCTGTGGCAAGGTTTAGCAGAGGAGTTCTCCCTTAAGTGTGTGTGCTGCAGAGATCTTGAGATATATGTGTTGGTTTTTAAAAATATGGACTTTTGGTACCAGTCTTGGTGTACCAATAATACCTTAGGATGTATAAGTCTGCTGTGATTTTGAATATATAAATACCTGTTTCTGTCAGCCTATAATAGAGATGTCAGTGGAGTACTTTGTCATATAACATTTTCAAGTTTATCACTTTACATGGAAAGGTGAGTTTTTTATGTTTTGTGGTACTGTAGTATCAAAAATTATATGCTTGCAGTGCTTCTTTCAAACATGATGGTAACCTGATTTGTAAAATAGCAGTGCATAGTTCTTTGGGAAGATGAGATTCCTTAAACTGTTCTGTTCAGGAGCCTGTCAAGAAAGAATACCGAGGAGACATCTAGACTGCTTTTGGACCAGATTTCTTTTCTCTCTGGGAAGGTAAAAACTTTTTATTTATGTGTAGCAGAAAAATGAAGGTATGTATATTGCCTATAAAAGATACAGGAATAATATTTTTAAACCTAGTCTCTGTCTAAGCTTCTTCAGTATTTAGTTGTAAAGCAAACATGGATTTCAAAGGTCCATGCTATACATACCCACTGAACAGTTTTCTCTTTATCTCAGCTAAGTTTCAATCTCCTCAAACATTTTCTCATTTTTAATCCTGTCTTGACAGATAACTTCTGTATTATCATAATTGAGCTATTGATTTTTTGTAGCAAAAAACAAGCATGTGTGCAGCCTAGAAAATGTATCTAGCTACTGTGAAATGGTAAACTTTTTTATTTTATATGTGCATATTCTGATTTTGGATAAAAAGAGTTCATTAAACATTTACAGTCCCACTTTTTCCCTCCCTCCTCTGCCTTGGAAAGATAGTGAGATTATTCATAGCCACAGTATTAGTTTGAAGATGTTTTTCCTGAACATTCTATCACCCTTACATACAAGGTAATACATCTTGTTTAGGAAAGTTTTTTAGTGTTTATAAAATAAATCCTTGCCGTTCAAAACAAAACCTGCTCTTTGAAAGTGGTGATGTTATTATGAATAACATCTGTTTTTTGTTTACTGTGGAGATGGTATCCCATTATCAGGCTGTATGTTTCATTTTCAGTTTGTTATTTGGGTTTTTAGTAACTCTTTTTCTCCCCTGCTACTCCATTCTCCATTAGCTTAGCCAGAAAAGGAAAAGGCCCTTTTCCTAATGCTGTACCAAAAGTATCTTTTAAAATGGTTTTATATGGGTAAATATCCGAGGTCATCTTCATTTTACTTAAGAGCACTGAACACTTGGTCATACACCCTTTACAATCGAAGGGCTCACATTTCTGCTAGTTTTTTAAAGAAGCCCAAACAGTGAAAACACATTCTCAGGTTACTTTTGAGTCTGCACATGTTGAATTGAATATATTTTGAAAATAACAGTTTCTCATAGGGATTTTTTTCAGTCTGCTATTGGAAATATTGCATGTTTGTAGGCCTTTCTAATACTTGTAATAGTATTGTTTTATTGCTTGAGTATTCAAATATGTCCGCAGTTTTTCTGTTAGTGCTTATTGGACTGAAGTCTACATAGAAACATAAACATTGTCCAGTATCTGATTTAGGGACGAGGGTAATATTTAGGAAGGAAAAAAAAAAAAAAGGAATTTTTTTCATAAGAATGCAGAGTCCCTGATGCCAACTATTATCTTTGAATTCTCTCTTCATTCTGGATACTGCTCTACAAAAATGTTTCTAACCAGGTTATGGAGGCACTTGCCATACATGATAAATACCTTTTTATGTATGAAATGGAAATTCAGCAGTTAATGATCTCTCAATTGGACCAAAAAATAAACACAATTTTTACAGCTTTTGTGTCAAATGCAGTTCCATTTGAAATAATGCCAAATCAGTAGCTCAAGAATGAAATGTAAAACAGGTGTCACTAGTATTGCATGTCTTATATTTGCTCTCCTTATTTAGGTGGGAGCTTTATTTACATTGCCATGTAATGTAAGCAGTGTAGTGATCCCATCTCCTGCCCAGCTGAGCACCAAGAAATGGAAGGAATATATGGCTAAGAAACCCAAGGTCATTTCTGGTATGTGTTTTTATATATATATAT
>WAAE01023862.1:0-17440 GCA_013400495.1 Nicator chloris
CCAGCAGGCAAATGCCCTTCACCTCAACAGGCCTCTCCTCTCTTATTACCTTGCCCCATGATATCTTTGTACTTTTCCTTGCCCCATTCTCAGAGGATTTCTAATCCAGGTTTGTCAGCTGGGCAAGTGAGTCTCTCAGCCGGCAGTGCGGAGAGAAGCTCGTCCAAGGGAAGGAATGAGTGGTGGTGGGAGAAGTGACCTGCTGTTCTCACCTCTTTTCTCTATCCCGATTTCATAGCTTGTTAACATAACAAAATCTCTGTTGGGGCTCCAAAGAAGGAGATGGAGAACTGCACAGGTTGCTCATGCATGAGGTGGAAAGGATGACAATAGCACTTTCCTTTGCTCTCCTCTCTTCTCAGTGGCTTTACTCGATGGAAGCTACCACCAGTATAAGACTCTCCTCCTGAACTCTACAGAGTGGTACTGTGTCCCCAGCAGTTCTGCAGAAAAAAGTGAGTGATGCTGAAAGCCTCATAAGCAACACAAAGAACTTCACTTCAGAAAATTTAGTCTTGTTTCCCCTCAACCTTTGAGGTGAGGAATATCACTGTCAGTCACAAGTAGATTGTTTTAAGGTAGAAATCTGGGGAATTGAGGGAAGAAGACACTGTATTGTACATTTTTACTTAGGATGCTATGAAAATGTGCTCCAGGCCAGTGACAGATGATGGGTCATTCCATACCTGCATTTGACCAACCTTGCTACTCTTCCTCTCACACAACCTCTCTAATGCAATTTAATTTCATCTAATCTAGGTGAAAGTGCTTTTATAGTGGCTGGTTCAATCCAGCTCCACTCCCTGTGCTGGCTCATGCCTGTTCCCAGAAGCATGATGGTCACTGTGAGGGACAGAAGAGGGAGGATACTGATTAGTTTGGAATAGCTGGGGAGCTGAGCTGCAGTCACACATGAAGTGCTGGTAATGTGGAGTGCTGGAATGCCAGTAGTGCAAGTTCCCAAACTCAGGTCAGAGATCCCTTCTCATGCATCCTCATGTTTTGTGAGAATATATCTGTGGCTTTTAAATCCACCGTTTGAATGTCAGGGCATAAGGCAGATCTCTTGCATAAGCTGGCTGTGTAAGGAACTGCCTGTGGTGGCAGCAAGGCTGTCAGAGCAGTTTGCTCTAAGTCTTTGAATTTGCATGAGCTGAGAGCTTGGACAACACTGCTCTGATGGAAGAGTTTCTAGAAAAGCACAAGCCAACTATTTCCCATTTTGCTTCCTCAAGAAGGGTACGGCAGAAACCATGTCTCTCACCAAAGAGAGGTTGCACAGACATGGCAGGACAGACAGAGAAAGGGAAGGTGCCCTCTCAGGCAGTTGCCTTGTGACAGGAGCCTGCCAGGCTGCTGACAGCTTTACTTGCAGAGAGCAGAAGAGAACATTTACCTCTGTCCAGCCTAAAGAGTTCAAACCCCACTCCTAACACCTGGGATCCTACACTGAACTCACAGTCATGAAGGACAGCACATCTTGTTGAAAAGCAGGATTCTTTTTCCCCCATAGTGGATGGCTGGATGTGCTGCCCAAAGGGCTGGAGAAGGTTTCAAAGAAGCTGCTATTTCCTGTCCTCTGACACGATGTCATGGGCTGAGAGTGAGCAGAACTGCACTGGGATGGGCTCCCAGCTGGTGGTGATCAACAGCGAGGCAGAGCAGGTACGTGCACAGGGCTGAGAGAGGGAGCCAGCAGGCACAGACACAGTGCTGCAGGGGACTCAGAGCCCCTCTTTGTCCTGCAGGGGAGGGGGAATGTCCTGTCTGCACCTCTGCAGCACCAGCCCCTCCCTCTGCCACCAGCCCCAGCCCACAGGGACTCCTGATGCCTCCCTGTGCTCTGTTCTGCTCCTCATGGACATTGTGCTTTTTTCCAGGAGTTCCTCTTCAACTTGGCAAAAGAAGAAGTTACTAACATCTATGAAACAAAATACTACATAGGCTTAGCTGCTTACAAAAATAGGCAGTGGCAGTGGGTGGATCAGACTCCATATGAAAATACAGCTACGTGAGTATCCTGGTGGAGTGAGGAGAGCCCTGTAATTCATGCCCTCCGTCCAAGTGACCAACACATTTTGTCAGGCAGGTATTTGTCAGAGGGGGATTTCTGTCTTCAGCTGCTCTGCAAGTCAAAAATCTTAAATAATTTTCTAGTTAAAACTATGGCTCCTGATTTCTGTCACAGTGACTTTCCTTTTCTCTTCCATGACTGTTTGAGGTGACTCCACATCCACTGTCATGCATGCTAGTGTATTTCCAATAAAGGAACTTTCTTTTACAGGTTCTGGAAGCCTGGGGAGCCCAATTTACTCTTTGCAGAAAAATGTGCTGCAATTCATGTCAAGGGAAGCACAGACCCCAACACTTACAGTAACTGGAATAATGTCCTTTGCTTCACAAGTTGCTATCGAATTTGCGAACAGGCAGTCAAACTTCTCTGAGGAAGGACATAAAATCCGAGCTTCAAAGTACCTCAGTTCCCAGACTGTGCCCCGTCATCCCTTTACAAGCTGGAGATCAGTCCTGGATGAAATAGCTCAGGCTGATGTCAAGGACCTACTGTGAACCTTTCCACTCTCCTCCTTCAGAAACAAGGGTCCTAATTCTCCATCACTTCCCTTGACTCCTGGTCCAGCCAATATCTCAATGATGTGGAAAAGGCCATCACTGTTTCATGAAAGGACACTTGTCCTTCAAATCACTGGAGCAGAATTTGAAAGAGCATTCAGTGGAGTGTCCTTGTCCCTCCTCTGAAGGGAAAAATTATTTATGGCTCTATGTATTTTGTCCCTCCTCTGAAGGGAAAAATTATTTATGGCTCTATGTATTTTCTTCTCCTTAGCACATTGTGTGTTGATTAGTTTTTAAAAGAAATTAATAAATGTTAATTCTACTCTTTGCATGAGGATGTCTTCTGAGTGGCATGTCCCAGATTCCCACAATCCAGCCTCCCATCACGGAGGTTCTAACTTTTCCGTGTGTTTGGCACCTGTAGATGAGAATACTGCTGAGTGTGCTGGATTGGCTGGGAGCAGGAACAATCTAATGTTCATCTGTGGAGCGTGTGAGGAAGGTCCTGAACAATTTGGAGAATCATTCGTCAAGACAGACACAGAGCAGGCGGTGTAGTATTCAGTGTCAGCCACAGTTTGCCCAGGATGTAGCAGAAAAAAGATGGATTTTGGAGATTCTGCTGAGATGTGGCAGGAAGAGGCATGGCAATGGAGGGGAGAGAGAGCAATTAAATGTAACAAGAAGGATAAAAGCCTGAGTCCCCCAAGGAGAAATTTCTAATGTGAGAAAAGGGTGGAAGACCCCTATCAGAGGCATGACTGCAAATCAGATGCACAGAGGTCTTGAGTCACAATGCTTCCCTAGCATTTCCCAAACTCCAGAATGTATGTTCCTCCCTTTCGTCAATGATATCCATACTCTTTGAGGAGTTGGGTGTTTCCAGTTTGGGACTAAAAATACAACCTGAAAAATCAGTTCCGGGTGATTTTTTTTTCCATCAGAAATCTGAGTACAAATTTTTGTCATTTCTGCCTGAAGAAGTGTATTTTCCAGGTTTCTGGTTTACCCACTGGACCAAAATGTTGGCTGTTGCAAAGTGTTTGTCTCCTAGTTTCTAAAGTTGCTGGATACTTTCACAATGGAGAAAACTATTTTTTTGTCCAACATGATCGCAAACCTAAACATTGCAATGGACTTCTCTTTTTATTTCCCCCAGCTCAGTTCTGGAACTTACAGCAACAGGGTTTTGAGGAAGAAAAAGAGGTAGATAAGACACACAGAGAGTGACCAATGTTTTACAAGTTGTTTTAGGGGGCACGGCAGTTCTGGCTCCTGGAAGGTTGATGGGGCAGAGCACAATTCACACCAGGAGATTGATTTGCAAGAAAATGTAACTTGCTAGAAACAGTCTCCCTGCCCCAAATTTGGAAAACAAAGTTTCTTGAGATGTTATGACAAGAGAGGGATCTCGGGATATGATGCTGGGTTTGCCCACAGAATTGCTGACAGGAGGTTCCTGATCCCCTCTTCAATATGGATTTGGCTGACAGAGGTACCTATCTCCAACAGATAAGAACCAGTCTTTACTCTCAAGTCTGTCTTGATTCAGGAGGCAGCAGATGCCATAGCTAGAGGCAGAGCTGAAGATAGACAGGTACAGCACTTTCAGAAAGCTTCAGAAGGACATTCCTGCATGCTGAACACAGGGATTGGGTGAGAAGGACAACGAGTTTATCAGAATAGCAGTCTCCATTATGACACCTGCAGTCCTTGTTTTTAGGTGGACATCTTGGCTACATCCCAGCTGCCTCTCAGAACAAGACCTGGCTGCTCACCACTCCTTGGCACATTAACTTTTGCTTTGGAAAGGAACTCGGGTCTGAGGAAAGGAGCCACAGTGACATTCACTTCTGAGAATACACACACCATACAGTGCATGAGCACACACCTGAGCTAGCTTCTGGCTTTCCTCCAGAAAGCTCATTGATGCCCAGTCTTTGAAATGCCATCTTCAGCTGGAAAAACATCATTAGAGCCATGTTGGAAGGTGTCCTGGTTTAGGGCAAATTTGTGAGGAAACCTCCGAATGGGGTTCCTCTGGGACGCAAACCCAAACGGCTCCCCCCCTCAGATGGTCCGGGAATAAACTTCCTTTGAGAAAAGTGGAAAAAACTATTTATTTAACAACCAAAGCACCCACAAGAACAAACAATTGAATAATGTGAAACAATAAAACCTCTCACCGCTCTGAAGAGGGATGGCCAAAATGAAAGTGTCCTTGCCGTAGCTTAAGTCCTTCTCAGTCTCTCTCAGGCCTTCCAGGCCCTGGTAGGCCGCAGGTGTGAGCTCCCAGTGTCTCTCTGGGCTTTTTCAGTCCAGGACAGGTTTTAAACAATCCCAAGAAAAAGGAAAAAAACTGTCCAGGGAGCTTCTCTGCTTCAGCTAGCCAAAACTAATTAAAAAGGAGAAAAAAGGAGAGCTCTCTCTGTCTGTCTGTCCATGGACAGCACAGCCCGGGAGAAGAAGAATGTGAAGGAGTCAGAGCAGTTTCTCCACACAAACTGCACGCTGCTTCTTTGCTCTTGAAACCAGCCTGAAAGGTACAGGACACAATATCCAACACAAACAGAGCAGACATTGGGGATGCAAGCATCATAAAGTCACCCTAGGACAGAAGGACATCCAGTGTTGATTCTTATGGTCAGACTTATTAATTACATCTGTACACTGAGCATGCTGCTCCCTTTATGTTTAGCTCTGACAGCTGAGTCTTCCTTTATAGGATATGCCTGACTTTCTCTAATAAATGATAATCCTTGCCAAGCCAAGTGATGAAACAAAGTGAAATGTATGTGTTTTTCATGGCAGACACTATCTTTTATAAGGATTTAAATTTTCCTCTAAGGGTGTCTGTTCTTTTTTTAGACAAAGCAGAGAATCACACCTCTACTCCTTCTCTTTTTCTGTTTTATCCCACCTCAGATTCTTTCATGTTCCCTTACAACATTTATTTCTCTACTTCATTTTCTTTGCACTCCTGCTATCTCTCACACTGTTTCCCTCTTTACTCCTTTTTTTTTTCCTTTTAAATTTTGTTTTCTTTTACCTTTTCTTGCTAGACCACAGATGAAGAGCATACAATGTTGTTTGGGAGAAATAAAGGAAAGAAATGGCATTTAAAGAAGTCCTGGCACTGGACACACATCTGTTCTGTCTTTTAAAATTCAGTGTTCCTGAAATTTGTTCCTAAGCAGTCTTGTGTAAGGTATTAGTACTAACCCAAGTACTGTTAGCCTTGCAAGGTTCTTGTTATCCAAGAGATCCACAACCCCCGCTTTGGTTGTCCAGTTCATGCTGGTTGTTCATTGTTTGTCTCACATTTTCTAAGACAAATCCTATAATTTTAGCCTTTATGTCTCTACCTGGTTACAAAGAAATAAAACCACTTTTTTGTATGGAATCGGTTTACATACTTGAGCAAGCTTTTTCACATCCTGCTGCTTAATTATAAACCATTTCTCTTGACAGGCTTTTAGACAATCTACTGGTTTCCTGGCAATGCCTCAGCTGATCATGAGGGCCAGCACTTCAGCACCATCTCCTGCTCACAGCAAGTCAGCTGCACTCTCTCGGTGTCACTGTGATCTACATTGATGTGATCAGAAGGAGATGCAGAGAGCCTCTGACGGGGTCACTGCAGTCCCTTGTGGTGCATCGATGGCCTTACAGCAAGGTAAGAATTCTGTAACATTCACTAGGAAAAAAAAAAACAATGCAGCCATAAGACAAGGAATTGCTTCGCTCAGGATCTCAAAATGCACCATAAAAATCGGCTTGTGCAATAGTCCGTGTTTTAACATAGGGGAAATTCAGTTGCACTTAAGAACAGGACATGGATCTGTTTGTTTAGATTGGAGATCAAAACAGACCACTGTAAACACACTCCAGTGCTGTGTTCCTGCCATGACATTCAATCCTGCTAGGTGAGGCAACTGCTGTCTTAGATCCTCATGCAGACTGAGTTGCCACAATTTTACATGCACAAGATGTCTGCAAGTTTACTCTAGCTAAGGATCAAGGAGGCAAGTTCACTGCCTAAACACTCTTCTGCTTCTGACATAAGCTAAAGCAGCTGTTTCTCACTACACAGTTGCCAACCCCGAAAGCAGAGCATGAAGGCAACCTCTTTCAGAACAATTAAACACACATCAAGGCCTTTCCTGTGCTGTCAATCAAGGTTTTCCTTTAAATGATCAACTTCATTTCTCATTGCTGTAGCCATAATTTCACCCAAGTTCTTCTATTTATTTCCAACTTTATTATCTCCTAACATGTCTCTGTTTTTAAAGTGACATTTCCCCCCGCCCCCACCCCCGCATTCCAACTCTTCTCCTAATGACTATAATTAACAAACTTTGCATACCTGACATCAGAGTAAGTCTGGAACAGAGAACATTTGGGAGATAAGAAAACACAGAAAGTAAAAAATGGGAAGATGTTGCTTGGTTTCATTGGTAATACGAGAGCCAATGTTTCCCCTTCTGTGGTTAAAGTTATTCCTGTTGGGAAAGGAAGTAGTGGGATCCACACAGAAAAAGGCACATTTGGGAGGGAGCCAAGAACGAACCCTTCTATCACATGTACAATGCAGAGGTGCTTCTCAGATTCATTAGAACACTACACCATTCAGACACCACTTAAAGCTACTGCAGAGCACTGGCTTTATGACAGACAATCACATTTTCATGAGTCAAAACCTGCTTAGGAGATATATGGCTTCATGGGATCATCTGACCAGATGGGGAAAGAAACAGCCAGCTGCTGGGAAGGGTTTGCCCAGACTGGATATCTCCAGGCCTTAAAGAAAGGAGTCAAACTCCTCCTGGCCAGATATGAAAAAGGTTTCTGCCTTCAGATTCATTTTTGAGTCATCTTCATCTGGGAGCTCAGTCATATTTGCGTGTTCAGAAAATATCTCAGTGAAGGCTTCCTATCCAAAGGCCTCTTGCACCTATGAATCACAAGTGACACAGTACAAAATACATGTATGGAAGTTTATAATTATCCTACCTGCATTCTTAACAAAATCTTGTATTAAATTCAGTTACTGAATTTACAGGGCATTTCCTTTTTTTTTTTTTTTTAAGTGTAGCTACCCTCAAAATTCTAAATGCTTACTGAAGAACCAAAGCAGCCCTTTAACACCACCAGATTATTCAACAAACTCATCTTTCTAATATTCACACAAAACCAAAATCAAGTGCTTATACAAGTGCTCTTCATCCTGAAGGGCAGGGCTGTGCTCACAGGCTTGATTCCTACCTTTTTTTTTTCCAACTGTTACAAGTGTTCAAAACAGGACTGATAAAAAATATCAACCCACCTCTCCATGCTTGTAAGTATGCATATTTAAAATATCTCTTCATACTTACAATACATAAGACTCTTGCAGCACAAAATGCAGAGTCCTGCCTAGAGACTCTGCACAGTTGATGTTTGTACTGTCAATTAACCCTGGTTGCTACTGAATGAAGTGTTGCACCACAACACTGAAATATTGGCTTGAATGTAGTATTAGGAAAAAAAGAAAAAAAGAAAAAGAAAAAGAAAAAGAAAAAGAAAAAGAACAAATAAGAACAATTTTCAGTGATCAGAAGTAATCTGATGTGAACCAAAGGCTGTGGTTCACTATTACATCTCAGACCGGTGCATTCCACAGACCAATGAGCCTTGCACCATGCTGAGATCACAAATTATTTAAGATGAGCACATTTTCAGAGGATTGCTTCAAAAACTTTTCCCTGAAGCTCTGGTTCTCGTGCTGCAATGTGCTACTTGGAGACAGATCAGGACAGACTCATGATTTCTGGAATCCTGTGAGCTGGCACACGTACACAGTGCTGGAGACTAAGAGTCAGCAGAGCGAGATGATCTGGGGAAGGGACTGAATTGTTGCAGGAAGTGAGGAAAGGAAAGAAGCTTCCCTGGATAAAAATAATAAATTTGTAAATGTGTTGCAGACTTACTTTGCCTGCAGATCCATGGACTTCCCCACTTGATTTCAGATGCGCCTCACCACAACAGGCCTGCCTGGCAACTTCTGGAATATGTCTGACCTTGGTCAGCATCACTGGACCCAACAATGACCTGAGAACTGATTTCCATGCTTGGTCTCAGACCTTCCTCATTCCTGAAGACTTGCCTAGCAATCTGAACCCTGGATGTTGTGCCAGGTGTGCCCTGCTTGCCTCGCTCAGGTGTTGTCCCCAGCTGTCCTGGCTGTGTTACTGCAGTGGCTCCTGGCCACCGACCCTCACAGAGCAGGCGCCTGCACTGTGCCCTGACAGTGTCTGTTGTACCACAAAGCAGATCGTGAACTGGGACTTATTTTATTTTGTTGGTTCTTTTGGGAAGGCAGATTCCTGTCAGTTTGTTTTAGTAAAGTAGCTCTTTAATATTGACTATTATTCCACAGCTCATTTCCGCTTTGGGCAGAATTTGCTGCTGATGACCACCATTACTTCTTCACTTGTGTCATCACTTTGGTTCCAATCTTGCTGTTTTCCATGCTGTTTGTAAAAAGCCTCTTTTTTCAGAAAAGACAAACAAACTTACTGTACTCCTTAACACCTTCCACGGACTCCTCAGTATTGCTGACAACCACAAACAGCTTTAAAAGTCATGTTCCAGTAGCTTTGCATAGGATTTCAATATCTTTGGTTCTTTTTCCTTCAGGGACAATTCAACAGGCTGGAACTAGTTCCTTATAGCTCCAAAGTAGTGCAGGAGGGATACAGAGCCATTCACATCTTTGAAATGGTGCTAGACTCCCCCTGTTTTAGCAGGGCTGAGAGAAGCAGGCAGAGTTTTACATGTTGGGTTCCACCAGCGTGGCCTCTGGTAGGCAGTGCTGCCTGGATCTGTGCACAGGATCTGCAGTGTCTGTGCAAAGGGCTGGTTATCTTGTGAGAAGGAGCCACGTAAATGAATCCAGAAGCAACTGATTTGTAATCTCAACACAATTGTTGCAGAGGCACTGACAGATTACAACTTCACTGCTGGATTCAAAGCTGTACGAGGCCAGATGTAACGATTGATTAATGAAATCCTTCTGACATAAAGACATGCTTGGAGGAGCAAATGCAGTATGGAAACACAACACCCACTTTTCATGGAATCATGGAATGGTTTGCGTTGAAAGGGACCCTCAGCGTCATCTAGTCCAACTCCCCTGCATTGAGCAG
Organism: Nicator chloris; assembly: GCA_013400495.1. Classification (NCBI taxonomy): domain Eukaryota; kingdom Metazoa; phylum Chordata; class Aves; order Passeriformes; family Pycnonotidae; genus Nicator; species Nicator chloris. The sequence continues at coordinate 9,762 of WAAE01023862.1, forward strand.
GAACATCTTCATTAGATCAGGTTGCTCAGACCCCCATCCACCCTGATCTTGAATGTTGCCAGGGATGGGGCATCAACACCCCTCTGGCTCTGGGCAACCTGTGCCAGAGTTTACACTTGGGCCAGCCTCTCTTGAATCAGTTCTACTTGACTGACAGCAGATACATCAGGTGAGTCAAGCTGCTAGAGATATGAATTATTGAGTGGTGGCCTGGGCAGCTGACAAATTTATCAATTCAAGTGGTAGAAAACACCTCTACTGCTGTAGTCAAGTAGAGCTGGAAGAACCTGCCAATCCTACTGAGAAAAGTGCAATACTTGAACAAATATTAATTGAAAATAATGCTGAGATTTGGCCTCTAGGAGCCTCCTCATCACCCATAACAAACTTCAGTTCCACTGGCCCAGTGAATTGTCTTTAAACAGCAGATTTCTTAAAGGACAGACAGCCAAATGCTGCTTACAACCAACTCCTCCCCCTACCACTGCCCTCACTTCCCCACTGATGGAAGCAACCCTATGTGTGCCAACACCAGGGTCTTAGTACGTAGTAGGCCGCCTGTGTGTCTGTTGCATGCCTTAATTCAAGCTTCAAAATCTCCTTTGTCCTGCCTGAACCAGCTACCTGTGTTTTCCTTCTTTCTGCTGCAATTAGCATAAATTCACTCCCACAGCAACAAGATCAAGATGACACGGTTCGCATGTCATTTGGTGGCCAGCCTCCCTTCACTGGGTTTTACAGTGTCAAATTCAGCAGCAAAATATGTTACTTTTGCATACAAGCTCTTGACATTCACAGAAGAGTCTTACTCTCTCCAGCAGTCTTCTCGGATATGGGGGAATTCATCTCCTGATTTGAGGATCTGCATGGTCTCGTGACAGTGTTACTGCCTTGCATATTTCCCTAACAAATAGCCATCACAGATACAGACAAAATGTCCTAGTTCTTATACTTGCCATGAGATATCTGGACATCTGCCACCATCCTTTCTGGCCTTGGAAAAGTTGCTGCGATGGCTGCTGGCCTGGCAATTGCGTTCATCATCTTGGTGCAGATGGGAAGCAGACTCTCTGGGTTGCCCATGTGGTGTACATCGGGAGCTGGTACTGTCAGGATGACGTCCTAGTGGCCAGCTCAGCCCAGGGGGCCAGTACTGACAGATGGTTCAGCACCAGGCAGAGATGTCAGCTCCCCCTAACCCAGCATTCAGGTGAGAAAAGGCAGCCAAGTTAAAAAGAACTTTTAAATGTGAAGAAAGAGGAGAATCAGCACAGGTAAACCCCTTTGCATGGCCTCAGAAATAATAAATTAAACTGGATGCAACTGTGTTTTACTGAATCACAGGGAGATCCTGGGATGTTGGCAAGGGCTCCAGTCGTCTTTGGTGACCCCATGTCTGCTGCTGCTGCTGCAAGTTGATGATATTCAGTTTTTAATATCAAGCCACTTTAAAGGTGTCTCAGACATGCTTATACTGGGAATATGGAAAGAGTTTAATCCCTAATTGAAGGTCTTATCAATATACTTTCTGGGCTAAGAAATGTGAAGCTTAATGCAAAGACTTTCCTGGGACATTACATATTTTGACATTTTCTACACACATGACCACAAAAAGAAAACCCCCAGAAAATCAGGAAAATATGGGTAAGCCATAAATGCAGAAATGCCTCTTTACTGCCCTGCTACATTTAGGTTTTGGGACCACTTACCAAGCCTGAAGAATGGAGGCTGCACAGCCTCTTTAATTGTGATGGATATTTGGCCTAATGTGCCCTCGTTTGGCACTATGATATATATGATGGCCACACCACAGACGAGAGACTTCAGCTCAGAACTTCAGTTTTTTCAGCTTTGAACAACTTTACCACCAAGGTCACTTCTATTTAGGTCATTTCTATTTAGGCCTTTTTTTTACTGGGCATGGAGACATGAAAATAGGACCACATACAAAACCTGCGAGTCTATAGTGATTTTTTTTTATTTATTACTGATACATAAGGAATGGGCTGGGACTAGTGAGCTCCTAGGCTAAGCATTAACATGCTTGCCAGAGCCTGTAACAACTGAGCAATTATGAAAGAGCTGGGAGTAACATGAACTTTTGTTGCACCTTGAAAAGGCTGGTCATCTGTCTTGATGAACTGTTGTCTTCCTTCTCTCTGCTCCCTCAGGCTGCCAGGTCAGTGCCTGTATTTTAACCCTTGATGAGTCCACGAGTTAAACCATTACTGACTACAGTCAAGTCACCTCCCTGTTTCCACTCTCTCATCTTCATTGGCATGTATCTTGCTGTCAGCTATGGTCAAAGGACAGCTACAACTTACAATTGACTGGTTCACATACAGATGGACATTGGGTCACACAAACATAGAAGGTAGGAAGAAATCTACAGCATTTCAGTATAACTATGCATTATATAGCCTGTATATAAGCATTGTAAGGCCACTTTCACAACAGGTGTGGAAGTTCTGCATAATTAGAGGAAATAAAGATAAGGGATTTTAGGGTAACAAAAATAATTGTGAAAATCTCATGTTACTGAGATTATAACGTAAGAATACAACATTGTGGAGGCTACTATTTGCTTTTAAGGTCTCTGTTCCCATGGCAAAGTCCTTGAAACTGGCCCAGGGACTGCTCACCCAGAAAACTTCCGTTTCATCAGAGAAAGGTTCTGTAGGAACTAAATCAACTCAGAATAACATTCTTCCTGAAGAACCTGGAACAAAGCTCATTGATTATTTAACCCTTCAGAAGATAGCTTGGGTGATTGCTGATCTGCTGATCCCTGAATTTCTGTTGAATTTCTGTTGGGGTTGGCATCCACTGGCAGCAAGAAGCTGAAGAACCCAGCATAAATCCAAGCACATAATGAGCTATCATGTTGCACACAAGGAGCAAAAGATGGGCCATAGCTAGTATGAGAACCAAGATTTAGGTCGTTTTCCTTTATGATGTATAGGATCTCATTGGATCCTGTTCCCAGCTGGGCAGAGAGGACAGTTCCACAGACAGCTCCTTCTTGATAGGCCATCCCCAGACTGTAAAGAATGGAGCCAAATTCTTATTCACCTGATGAGAAAACTTCTTTGCCCACAAGTTCATCTTAGAAGTGTTGTCTTTTGGGATCGTTGACATTTTCTGGTAGTCAGAGAAGAGGTGGGTGAAGGGGTCCCAACCAAACCCTTCCTGCAACTGATGAAAAAGAATACAGTGTACAAACAATCAAGCTATCATTTCACTGGCATTATTCCTGTGTTACACACAATAGAAAATTCCACGGGTCTCTGCATTTAGAATGAATGTAAATTTAGATGAAAACATCCAACTTTTGGGCCTCAGAGCATAACTAACAGCACTGAAGTACAGAAAAATACCTCCCCACTACACTGATCTCCCAAAACAAACAGAGATCAAAGATACATTGGGAGTAGCCAGAAGTGTCAGCAACCTATTATATAAACTGCTTCTTTGGAGACTGTGAAAACACTACCAGAGGGGACACTGACAGAATAGCTAGAAAGAAGGAGCACAGGAGAACAATGAGAATTGAGAAAACGGGAAGGAGAGATTACAAACAGGGCATGCTTTGCCTAAGAACAAGAACAAAAAGAGTTCATACAGGAAAACTGCTGCTGCAGAATTAGAACTGTTCTTTCATGCCACATTTATTCCAGCAGGCCTGTTAGTAACCAGACAGGAGATGAGACATCCCAGCCAAAACTGGTAACGTACTGTGGGAAAATTTCTCCTCTTAAAACTGTTCCCCTCTGTATAAATATTTTGTTATTCATTGCATTGAAAAACCCCAGAGGATGACTCTTCAGCTTGACAATTCAGATGCTTCTCTGGGATGTGGAAAAGTCAGGATCAATTCTCCTCCAGTAAATATTCTTTTCCTCATATAAAGTGTGAGAGCTCTCAGACAAGGGAGCTGAGGGATAGTGACCTCACAAGAGCCAGTAGTTTAAGCCATTATAATGGACATCTGCTTTGCAGTCCCCAGTTAAAATCAGGTTGAGTGCTCTCTCCATTAGGCTAAGAGCTTCTAGGAGGATTAAGGGAAAGGGGGAAAATCTCTCTTGCATGATTCTCGAGAGAATGCACTTTAATCTAGGACAGGGTTCATGTTTTAGAGCCTCAACCACAGTGAGGGATCCAGTTCTGTGTGCAGGAGGATAGACCGAGCCCATCCTCGTGCCACTTGATGGACTACATGGGCTCCACTCAGTGCACTGGATGATATGAACATTCTCCTCTCTGTACATTTTTTAAAAGGCCATGTAACTCACCAGGAGACTGTTCAAAGCCTGGCTCTTCTAGACACTTAACAGTGCCAAGGTTTTTTTGACAACTAGCCCACTGTCCCACAGGAAATCTGCTGTGGATTAAAGAGCTGTGCCCAAGTTTGATCCTCCTTTTCCCATGTTGTATAACAAGCAGCAGTTCCTGTTTTTCTTCCAGGGAGAAAGATTAGTACATTGCACTGAGCTATCTCCCTGAGTGGCTAAGCCCAAGTCTGGCAAAGGAAGGTTTTCAGGAGACACCAACTTTAGGCACTCTGCCTGTTTACCTCTCAGGTGCTTTCTGGGCCCAAGGTAAACCCTGACAGTAATCAAACACTTACAAGGCTTCACAGCTACAGTCACCAGGCTGCAGACATCCCTCTGACACAGGCTTCAGTGACTGCATCAAGAACACACACACTTTTCCCTGTTACCTGCAGGTATGTCTCCAGAGCAGTCCACATGTTCCAGTCCTTCAGCTGAGCACCTTTCTTCAGATAGTCTTTTATCCTTTCCTTCCGGCACTGTGGCCTGAGTGCCTTATGGGCCTGATGCCTGGGAATGCCCAGCACCTCCTCGTGAACATAGACAGACCAGAGGTTGCATGTGGCCTCTGTGGTGTGAGGGGGAAACTCCCATGCCTGCTGCTGTTGATTGTGTCCCAGCTCATGGATGGGACCCCAAAGGCCAGTAGTTTGCATGTGCTCCACATCCAACATCTCCTTCACTGAATCCAGGTGGCCCATGATGGGGTAGCCAGCGTGCATCCAACCTGCAGGAGAGACAGGTAACAACACATCATTAAGTGCTCACCTCAGCGCTTCTTAGACATAAATGATTATTGTATTTTTTCATTTCTCTTGAAATTTCTCACCTTTCCTCCAGCTCACAAAGAACACCTTTTTATTACCATGAACGACCAACTTGTCCCAGTGTGACGTAAGGAAATACATCGAGTTCACCCTCACAGATAGTCACCCTTACAACAGCCAAACAAGTACAAGGTAGGACTGAACCATCAGTTAAGTGCACTTCTGTCTGCATTCCCTTTTCATATATATAAATGTACCCTCATGGTTGGACTGAGGTTGAGGTTTTAGGATGAGGAGAAAAGACTGACCGTTGCCCAGAAGACACCTGAACTCCCACAGGCTCAGCACAGTCGACACCAACCATGCAATAATGTGATCCAGCACCATGGCACTCCTTGAGTGCTCCTGTGTAGAGTGTGGATACTGCAGGCCTGCACTCCAGTAGTCACTGGAGTGGATGAGACACATGGAAAACACAGTTTGTCATGCTTAAGGGCTACAAAGCCTGTCATACCTAAGCCTGTTCTTAACCTTGCAGGATTGCTATTCCATAAACAACTTCCCAGCAGGTTGCTAGGCAAAAAACATCACTGCCAGGGATTTTATTTATGCCTCTTTGGTGTCTTCTTCCCTAATTGGTCCTCCTTGAAGATTCCCAAAATTTCATACAAGAGCAATGCCCCCAAATTCGAACACCTGTTATAGCAGGGCATAAGCAGCCCTTTACACAGAGGGAGCCTGGTGAATGAACAGGAATGGCAATCCCCTTCCTGCAGGAACTGGTGAACGTGAATGGCCTGGAACTAGTTTCTGCAGGAACTAGTGAAGATCTTAAGCTTCCTCTTTTTTAATAAGAGGGATATATAGCAATCACTAGCACCCAAAAAGTTCAGATCCAGAAATGTGAGTGAAACCGTTTAGTCCACCCAAGCCAAAAGAAATTTTATGTCTGTAGATGATGATATTTTTAACTAGCATTTGCTCAGCATAGCAGAACCTAACACTTCCAAGATGTGCCACGAATTCTTTCCATTGTAGCTTAGCAAAAGTTTAGGGCATCAGGGTTCACGCCAAGCCCTTGTCTCATCGTGGGATGATGAATTTAACCAGTTTATTTTGAAAAACAACTGAGCAAAATTTTGATTGCTAAGTTCCATGTTTACTATATAAACAAAGGTTTACATAGTGATATATTTATTTATATTTTATATAATTTAAAAGAATTAAAGTATTTATTTATATTTTATATATATCTTGATCAAAGACACTCAGTTCACAACTGGAAAAGCTGGAGTGGGGGAACACCAGCTGCAAAAATACACACTCCTGGGCTTTGATAGCAATACTGGATCTGCTTCCACACTGCCATCATCTCAGGCACACATCTTTTTGGGCTGAGCTTTGCCCACAATAACCTTTGTGGAGCCCACCTCCAGCAAGCAGGCACAGAGATTTAAAAGTTGTCACCGAACACATGAGAACAGTCCTGTGGCCAGAGAAAAAATAGGAATCAGGTCACTGCTTCCCAGCTGTACTGGCTCTGCAGTGCATTCAGGAGGGAGAATGAATAACTACATGTGAGCTAAAGCCACTGCAGTCAGCAGCCCTGCATCTTAACACACCCTGACAGGAGAACAGCTGAGGAGACACCACCAGTTTTGGGAGCAGGGAGGCATCTGGAAAGATCAGTATGTTTTTCAAGCCCTGCCTTACCACATTTCCACCCTAATGGAATAGCTCACAATTATGCAAGGGTCACAGTCATTTAACACCTCACATATGTTCCCAGTCTGGTTTTAGCAAAATAACCTTGAAGGAACAGACACTGCTGCTAGAGGCCACTTGCCTCTTAGCCTGGAGAAGGCCATATGGCAATGTACCTACCACATGAGATCTGGACATCTGTTACAATCCTCTCTGGCCTTGGGAATTTTGCTGGTACGGCTGCCAACTTGCTTATGGCCACCATGATCTTGTTCCACAGGGTCAGCAGCGGCCGTGGGCTCTCCATGTGGCGGATGGCGTCAGAAGGCACGGTCAGGATGAGACTCTCCACAGCCAGCTCCGCCCAGGGAGCAGGGTAGTGCCGGATAGAGGCCTCCCACTGCCTTTCACAGGTCTCCCCTACAGCAACAACACAGAAAATCAGGTAAGCACAACTCTGACATGTGAGCATCCTCACAGAGGGCAAGCTCAGAGACCAGGTCATGAAAATGGCTTGGGAAACAGTATGTGGTAGTTGCATGACCGTGGGTGGTGGCTGTTAAACAGCCAGTCCTCAAGCTGTTCTTGGGAAGCCTCCTCAGGCTCTTTAATAGGTAGGAAACCGAAAAGGACTGGCATATAACAGAGTAGCATAGCAAGAACAGATCCCTGTTTCGTATCAGAGAACAAAAAGCGTCAAGTTTCTCCAGGGTCTAATTTCTTTTTGTCCAGCAGAGTTCCTGTTTCACATAACAATGCTGGTTCTGTTCAGTTTGACAGAGGAGGAGAGGAGAGGAGAGGAGAGGAGAGGAGAGGAGAGGAGAGGAGAGGAGAGGAGAGGAGAGGGGAGGAGAGGAGAGGGGAGGAGAGTCGACGC
>WAAE01023862.1:17506-57547 GCA_013400495.1 Nicator chloris
AGAGGAGAGGAGAGGAGAGGAGAGGAGAGGATGGAAACACAGGAAATTCAGCAGTGATATCTTGTAGGATCTAGAGATGGCCATACGAGGGCACAGTAAAGCAGGCAGAGCACAAAGCATGCTTTGCCGTGGCAGAAATCAGTCTCCCTCTCCCCAGCACAACGGTTTCCATTAGAAATAACAACTCCAGCTTTCAAGAAATGTTGGTGTGCACAAACCCTGCCCATTTTGTGAAAGCTCTTTCACCTACTCCCCGCCATGTAGCAGGCTCAGACTTAGTGACTTACCCAGAAGCAGAGATTCATAGATCTGTAGAAGAGTTTGGATGGAAGGGATCTTGAAGGTCATCTGTTTCAACCCTCTTGCTATGAGCAGGGGGTACATCTTCAAATAGATCAGGGTGCTCAGAGCCTTGCCCAATTTGACTTTGAATATTTCCACAAATGAAGCATCCATCACCTCTTTGGGCAAGTTGTTTCAGTGTTCCACCATCCTCATTGTAAAAAACTTCTTCCTTATACACGGTCTGAATGGACCCTCTTTTAGTTTAAAACCATTGCCCCTTGTCCTAGTGCAAGAGGTCCTGCTAAAGGGTTTGTCCCCATCTTTCTTGGACTTGCCCTTGATGAAGCTGTGCTGGCTGTCCCAGTCACCTCCCTGTCCTCCACTTGCCTTAGCATAGCATCTAGGAGTGTTTATTCCATGATCTTCCCAGGCACAGAGCTGAGGCTGATAGGTTGGTGATTCCTGGGGACCTCCCTCCCACTCTTCTTAAAAATTAGTAGAAAAATGGGAATCCCAGAGGACAACATAGTAAGGAAAATAAATCTGGGTGTTCCTAAATCCAAGTATTTTTAAGACCTTAGTAAGCACAGGATCATCTTTCCTTTCAGTCACTGGGACAACTGACATCTGTGAGCAGCCCTCAGGCAAAAAGCACCAAGGTAAACAAACCTACCAAGCTTGAAGAAAGGAGCTCTGACTGCCCCTTCCACCGTGATGGGCACGTTCCCCAGGACACTCTTTGCTGGTACTACGATGTAAATGAGGCCACCCCAGAGGCAGGAAATGGATTGTTTCTGGCAGGCAACATCACAGGTGCGGATTACCACTGGTGCCCGTTTCAGCTCCTTGGCTTTAGAGAGGTCATCCGTGTGACACCCAACCTGCACCTGGCAAGCACAAGTGTAGGAACAGCTGGTCAAAGGTGTGCCAGTGTCACCTGGCAGACTGACCTCAGCACCCACTGAGCTCTCCACTGCAGCACTGTCCCTGCAGAGCACGCACACAGAAGCAGCCTTCTGGCTCCAGCCTAGTTCAAGTTTTCAGCCTGTGGTGACCAGAGGCAATAAATACAGTAAAAAACAAAGGTAAAGTTCATGCTGTCCCTGTCTCAGTCTTACAGCTCTGCTCCCAGTATTCCTGGCTCAACTGCATCCTTCACCAGCAGGTCAGAATATTGCAGTGACTTCTTCCACTGCACTGCATTTGCACTGATCATTCCTCCAACATTCCCCAACATCAGAGTCACTTCCTATAACATGATTTGGAGAGATGTGGTCATGACTCGCTTCTTTTATTGTGCCTCTTCTGTAGATCTCTTATAATAGAACAGACAGCATGTGGCTACAGGATCAGACAGAAGCACCTGAGTTAACTTTGCATCTCAGCTGCAGGGAGGTCACTGCAAAAAATACCCAAGCAGGTAAGCATTTGCTTCTGTTGTATTTTGCAGAGAACAGGATCCCAAGTAACAGTGCCTATCTCATCTGGATACATCTACATGAGCAGTAGTGATAGCACTGTCAAAGGAATTTGTGAGAGATCTGGAGAGATGCAACCAAGTCTGGTTCATACAAGGGCCCAAGTACTTGTCTTGGACCCGAAAATCACCTTGATCAGGTTTTTTGCATCATAACAGAACAAAAACCAACAGCCCTCAAGCAGCAGCCACACTCAATAATCCCACCAGCACATGGAATGGGAGGAATGCAAAACAAAAGCGTGAGGACACCAGGGGAGGAAATGACGACCAAGCATTTAAAGTGCCGCAGGGTGGCAGCAGTAGGAAGGGCGGGAAAGGTGGAAAAGCCATGAAGGAGAAAACCCTCCCCCGAGCTATTTTTGAGCGCTCAGCCGACAAACACACCGGTGTAAACCAACGCCAAGCAGGGAGAGCTTACCTTCAGACCAGCACCGACCACCAGGCAAGGGCACCTTATTACTGCTGTGTGCCCTTCGGGGAGGTAGAGTCCTGTGCTCCTCCAGGCTGTCTTTCCTAAAACGTAAGAGAACACAGTCCTGAACAGTCAAGCACTTCTTTGTCCGGACCATTACAGATCCTGGAGATTTCAAGTTGCAACAGGAGAATAATCTTCCATCCTTTCCTTTTCCCTTGCTCTACACTCACAGAACCATCTTGCATTTACCCCACTTGTCAGAAATACAGTTTCAAAGAAATGAACAAAATCATCACACTGTTAGCAAGCAAGCCCATCCAGATTTACACTTCTGCAAACACCAAGCTTAAATGTGCTTAGTAGTATCCTTTAAAAATGAGAAGGAAAAAAAAAAAAAAGACTCCAAAACCCCATCAGATCTTCTCATCCTAAAGACCTCATAAGAGGTGGGATTACATGATTGAAGTTGTAATGGTCATAAAACATTCCCTAAATAACAGACTGACAGTGGCATCACATTTTTTCTTAGTGACTGGTCCAGCAAAAAGTGGAGCCCACAGGAATTGTCGTTTCTAACTGACTGGAGTGATGAGAAAGCCTCAAAAGACCATTCTCTGCTATGTGTACCTGTAAGAAGGGTACCCCTACAATTCAGCATTGATTATAACTTAATTAACTGTTTCTAGACAGTCTTCCCATGGAAATGCAAGTCTCCTCAGCATAACTCTCTTTAAACACTTGCAATTTACAGAATTTACAGTGCAAAAACTGATCCATCTCTACTGTACTGATCAGGCAGATTCCACTCCCTAGTTCTGACATAAAAGTTTACTTAGGCATATTTCAGTCCAAACACCTGAAGTCCTAAAAAGAGCTGAACTGTCATTAGGCACCCAACTTACAACCTTTCCTGTCATTCAAGAAAACAGAATCAGTTTTGTCAAGAAAAACCTAATCCAAGGAAAAATGTAAATTAGACTATACCACAGTGTGTTACCAGTTCATCTCAGTTTTGCTGAATTTGCACCAAAGGTAATTTTGAAATGGTGCTCAGGGTTTGCTATAGTTTTTTTATTTTTTGTTTATGTAAAAAGACACAAATTCCAAGCATTTTCTGCTTTTGTCCTGACTCATTAGTGTTAAACCAGTGAGAAGTTATTCTACAACTTTTCTCTCTACACAGCCACTGCACTCAGACATTGCCATTCCAGAACGGCCTCCTTTATCTCATTAGAACAATTAGGAAACAACTCCTCTAAATCATATTCTAATACCAAAAAAATCTGTCCAGGGGATAAAATTTACTAGTGGAATTTAACCCAGAGTTTAAACATATCAGTTGTGAGCAGGAATCTCAGCAAGCTGGTACAGATACAAGGCCTAATCTTAGACAAGTAATTTATGGTGTATTTACCCAATACTGTGGCTTCAGTGGTGGTGTCAGCCCAAGAAGTTCCCACCGTATTTCCAGCCTCTTGTTTTCACCCCCCAAACCGGATCTTCCCTCCATTGTGCTGATACACCAAGCTGTGGGACTGTGCTGTAACTCAGGATGTAATCACCTAGACCACAAATAAACCTTTCATTTCTAACTCCCACCTCTTTGTAGGATGACTCCACAGACAGCTGTATCAGCACAACTATGAACCAGCAACCTGCAGTGTAGAGTCCATGGTTTCTCAGAGAAGCTTTCTTGCCAAAACCATTGTGCCATGCAAGTGCCCTGTTGTACCACTTGTTAAGGGTTCTCCTCCTGCCAGTGCCTGTGCACCAGCAGGGAGGAAGCAGGACTTCCATGGGGTGTTTCAGGTGCTGAGATCAGGGCTGGCCACAAAAGAAGCCTGTCTGCCACTGCACTGAGCTCAGTCTCCTCTCAAGCCCATGGTGAAATCACACATCTGTGCCCGGGTTCAGGCACACACAGACACAGGCACACTGAGGACGGGCACCCCACTGACCCCATCAAAAGCATGCCTTGCGAGGAAGAGAGGTAACTCCTCACCGGGGTTTGTGCCATCGATTTCCACAGTGACAGGGAGGGCACAGACCCCAGCAGCCGATTTCTGCACCAGGGCGGCGCTGTCTGTCATGGTGAGGGACAGCTCTGTCGCCATGCAGAGAAGCACTGCCTCTTTGGAGTTGCTCTTGACGGGGCAGTGCCTGCTGACCTGCGGGATCCCCGTCCTCTTGAGCACTTTGGTCAGGATGCGGTGGAGCGAGGCATATGCCGGGCAGTCGTGGGCTGGGATGTGCAGGAAGGCAGCGCAGTCCTGTGCCAGAGGGTGCAGCCAGCCCTTCAGGGGCTCCGTGAGCTCCTGGTGCCCCTGCAGCTGCGTGCTGAAGAGCAGGAGCGCCCTGCGGAAGTGGTAGTGCTCGCCCGGCCCCACGGGCAGGTACTTGGCTGCCCGGCCGCTCTGCCCCAGGATGCTCAGCCCAAAGCGGTTCAGGATCCTGTTGCCCGGATATTTTGCCACAGCGGCTTTGCCACAGTTCTGGGAAGCCCAGTACCAGGCCTGGCCCCCCACCAGCAGGCCACCTCCCTCCGCCACGAAAGCATGGATTCTCTCGGCTTCTCTGTCGCCGTAAGAAGTGCAGCAGTACACGCTGATGTCACCTGCCAGCTGTGACACCTGCGACTTCACCTCTGCCTGAGACAGGAGGCTACACATCTTCTTCAGGCTGGGATCCACCCCCACCAGCCCCTTCCTCCCGGCATCCAGCCAGGAGACAGCATTGAGCAGGAATCTGGCCAGCTTTGGGGAGAAGAGTTGGCTCTCATGGGTGGCCACCACCACGCGGCCGCGGCCGTAGCGTGCGGCAGCCAAGAGGCAGCGCTGGGAGCTGTCCAGGCACAGCGGGAAGGAGAGGGCTCCGTGCACCAGCAAGGTGGAGGGTGCGCCCCCCGTCACCAAATCCAGCTCCGACACACCGCGCAGGAGACACTCGGCATCGAGCCTCAGGCTGGCCTGGTGCCTGCAGAACCAAGAGAGGTCCAGGTTAGCCCCCAGCCCAGAATCCTTGGCACAACATGGCTGGGTGTCATAGCTGAAACTGAAGTTCTTCTTCTCTTGATTTCGCAGAATATTCTGAGTTGGAAGCATCACCGAGTCCAACCCTTAAGTGGGTGATCCATACAGAGATCAAATCCACCTCCTTGACACTATTAGTAGCCATGTTCTAACCAACTGAGCTATTCTCAGTGGCCATCCTTGCCTCTTCTTGTTCCTTCATCCCAGGACATCGTGCTGTCAGTTCTTTCATTAAGAAAAAAAAAAATCCATCAATGCCTCATTTTTCTCCTTTCAAAGCCTCAGTTGTTACAGCCAAGCAAATCTGTAGGAATCAGCCCTCATTTAGAAAATGAAATGAATAGGTCAAAAGGAAGCTTCTAGACCTCTGTCTTTGAAGAGCCACTTGCAAATCTAAGTACTTTGCAGAAACTCAAAAATCAGACCCTTCACAGTTTTTTAAACCGTAGATTTAAACTGCACATAATGTGGGAATTGGCATATCTCCTTTAAGAGAAACTTTCTCTATTTGCCCCACCCTAGCCTTTATGAACTAGGCGAGCCCAAAAGATTCCTGTGCCTTTTCCCAAGCTCTGCCGCTGCTGAGAACTGAAGAAAGGAGTGCTAGGACAGATGGGCTACACGGACAGGCAGACACACAACTAGACAAACAGTGAGTGACTGGAAGAAATTAGAGCCTTAACACATTAGAGCCTCACATTGTTGGTCTCCACAATAAAAAAAGATTAGGCTGTGCTAGGCTCTCTCATCTCTAAGATATTTCCATATAATGCCGATATGTCACTGTGGAGAAAGACATGCTGAATTACTCTCGTTTGCTTTGTGTACACTTTTCCCTGCTTCTGCCAACCAGTTTTCCCCAACACCTGTGAAGGATCTGTTGTTACACGGCCATTGCTGCCAACTCAGTGAGAATAAATGATGCTGCCCTTCCTCATGCCTGCAGGACAGGAATTAAACTTGCAGCTCTTCTTTGGTTATTACTTTACTGAGACCTTTTGTGACACAGAGCATGTGCCCAGGCATATGGCACAGCCCCTGTCTCAGACTGAAGCCTGATTCTCCGCACACAAATCTGGCAGGAAGACCCAGATGTACAGAGCTGTTGTGTTACACAGAAATAGGAGATCTAAATTTTTCTGTGGCTCTGGATCAAACAAAACCCCCACAAAAAACAACCTAAACAAGGCATAATTCACCCTTAGTTACCATTTGAAGTCTTGTTAATTGTGGTGTAATTTTTCTCTTCTGAATTCCCCACCCTTCTCCCCCTTCCATGTCCTGTGCATGAAGAGTGGGAACATGCCTGTGCAGTGCAGGTGGTAACAAGAAGCAACCAGCAAATTGTAATTAAGCAGCCTGATTTGTTAGCTGTGCCCTAAGCATTTCACTGAATTAAACAGTAGAGCTCTCTACTACCTTTACCTGAAAACAACAAAAAGTATCAAATGTTATTAATTGTCTGAAAATACTAGAAATTTAGCATTCCACAGCACAAGGAAAAGGCTGTGAAGGAAAGACTTGCACGGAGTTTTACTGTAATTGCTGTGGCTGTCACTATAGTGAAATGAAGCTGCCACACAGAGCAAGTGCAGCAGCACTAATGCTCCTTGGAGAACCTGATGTGCCTTATGTAACACAGCAGAAAGTGGCAGGAGAAAGAGCCTGGCATAGCCACTGGCAAGGGGAGGAAGACAGCAGGGCAACATCCAGGGCTCCAATGCCTGGTCAGTTGTGCAATATGAGTCATAACAGCCTTGAGTTTTACACCTGATAATCCAGAACCCAAAGAGCCAGGCTGGAAAACAAACAAACAAACTGAGAGCACTGAGATTTCTTGCCCACAGCCTGTGTCAGAAGCTGAGAAGGGAGGAGGCACCCAGCCTCAGCTCTGGCCAGCTCCAGGGGCTTACCTGCAGAAGCGAATTCCTGCACTGGGCAGGCTAAACAGGTTTAGCAGCTGTCAGCCAGAGCCTGGCCCAGAGAGCTGGCCTGCTGCTTCATCTCCAACCTGGTTTTCTGCTGTGGGAAAGTTGCCCTGAATGTGTGAGGAGAGGGAGAGGAGTTACTCCTCCTGTCCCTGTTTTGCTGCATTTCACTCAGGTACACTTGATCAGGCAGGCTGCTCTAAAAGATGGCTCCTCTCATTTCCTTCTCTTTGAATGGATTCCCTGGGCCTGGTCCTGCTGCCCTGGAAGCAGTTGAAGACAGCTTTCCTTCCAATTGCAAAGGATGGGAAGGTGCTCTTTAAATTGGAAGGCAACAATTCCATCCTGGCTATTAAAGAACCAGCATTCACCATCACCCTCACCTCTCACCTCCCAAATCTTCTACAACAACTCACCCACATAACCTGGTGGGTGGTTTAAAGAGAGGGCAATTCAGGTACTCACGGGACAACTAATGGGATCTTGGGAATCTTCTTGGCGACTTTGAAGACGCCTTTTTCCACAGCGTTTCCTGTGAAGTACACGCCAGCCACGCTGGTCACCTGGTTCCCAGGGAATTC
This sequence comes from Nicator chloris, assembly GCA_013400495.1. Classification (NCBI taxonomy): domain Eukaryota; kingdom Metazoa; phylum Chordata; class Aves; order Passeriformes; family Pycnonotidae; genus Nicator; species Nicator chloris. The sequence continues at coordinate 25,225 of WAAE01023862.1, forward strand.
GAACAGCACCTTCTCCTTGCCGTGTCGACTCGCCCAGTACCAGGCTTGGCCTCCAACAAGCAGCCCTCCACCCCCTTTGACAAAGTCCACGATGGCTTTGGCCTGGGAGCTGTCATAGGCGTCCATACAGAACACCCCCATGGATGGGCTGGGCTCTGTCCCCGCCTGCACTCGGGTGCCAGCCCCGAGCAGCACTTGGGACAGGGAATCCAACCGAGGGTGAACCCCAACCAGGGCCTCCGGGCAAGGCTTGAGCCACTCCACGGCATTTCTGAGGAACTGCGAGAACTTGGGGCCCTTCAGGATTCCTTCATGGGAAACGACCACCATGCGGCCCTTCCCATACTGGGACACAGCAATCAGGACCTGCTTCTTAGCGCTCAGGAGCACAGGGTAGGCGTCCTCTCCAACAAGGAGCAGCTCGCAGGGAACAAAACCTCCAGTGAAGTCCCATGGCCCGACACCATCCACTAACAGCTCGTAGGTGGCACAGGGCTTCATCTCCAGGACACTCCTATCTGGTGGAGAGAAGAACAACATCCATTACAGAAAAGTTCAGCAATAAGGAACAGCTGTAACAACCCCATAGAGCAATTAATTTTTTTTTTGTTGTCTAGTAGGAACTCCAAACAAAGAGGAATCAGATTTGTGGACACAACTTTTTCCGGGGATTTGGTTTGTTTGTTGTTTTGTTTGTTTGCTTGCTTGTTTAGCTTTGTTATCACACTATTCACACATTTAAATAGAAGTGACAAGTTTACCACGATTATGGAGACAAAGTGACAGTTTCAACAAATTCTGCTATGCTCCATGGAGGAAAACAGGGAAATAAAGGTATTCACTTTCCCATTAATAATTTATTTGAGGAGGGAGAGTGCCAGAGGCTCCAGGAAGTCTACCAGGAACTTGTATGGTAGAGGTGGTTTACACAGCAACAGCCAGAAAATGAAAAGACTGTATCAACACAATGCACAATATAATTCAAACATGCAGTTCACATTTTATCTCCTAATTGGATACATACAGAGCTACATGCTGTTGCTGCTACACGGTATTCCAAAGTAGTACTTTTCTACCTCCACTTAGGCACTATAAGCCCGTGCTTAGTATTAGGAGGTGCTGTGAGGGAGAGGAGAGTCAGCAAAAAGGATGGAGATGACCAGCTTCCCTGCAATAACTGTCAGCACACAGTACCCAGGAGAGCATGGCTGGGCACAGGAGATTTATGCCCTTAGTTCCCTGATCCAAACTGTTTTAATCTCAATAAAATAATTTCCCTTTCCCATAGCTTTGTTTCGTCTGTTTTCCCACCTGTGAAGTAAGGAGAGTGTACTGACCTCGATTGCCAAGCCCTTTGAGGTCTGTGAGTGACACGTGCTCTGTTAAGCCCCCCTCGGTGTGAAACCTTGGCTCAGCTTTTCCCCAAAGCTGTCTTCTGCTGAGCTGGGGCAGCTGTGGCTGTGCAAACAGGAAGGCTTTGAGGTATGAGAGTATGACCCAGTCCCACCCAGTTTGTGTCATTCTGGATTCAGAAGAGTGACTTTGAGCACAACACCTACGGCAAGGGAAGGAGCTGCTCTGAAGGGGTGTGGACCTTTCCCTGGCAGCATCCCGTGCCAACACCAGCCTTCACACACACTTCATAACTGGCTACCCTGAAAGCAAACCCTTGTCATCCAAACACAGGAAAATGGCAAGTCCTGGAGAAGCTGCATCCTTGATCTGGATTTGTCACAAGCCCCAGGGTGCTTAGAAACAGCAACCTGATGTAGAATGACAGTATTGCTTACCCTCTCTGGTCATGCCTGGAAGCTCTGTTTTTCACGGAAACTATCATGGGACTCCACTATTGTTTTGCATGGGATTCATGAGTCAAAGCTGCTGATTAACATAGGATACAAACTATGCTGCCCAGTAACCTAGTGCTTGATTGCTGGCTTAGTCTGAATCCCAGCTTTGTGTCCCTGGGTTTGAAGAAGCCCTACAGGTAAAGGCAAACATGAGGTCTAAGTGCTTTAGGGTGTTTTACTACGAATCATGCAGCAAAATAGTAATACAGCCTTGGAAAATACTGAACATTTTTTTGGTGGTTTCTGTGGATTTGATACTAATGTACCTACTTTGACACGCTGACCATGGTGCAGGGGAGAGGAAAAGCAGGTGGATATTAAATATTAAATGACAGAATATTAGATTAATATTAGATATTAAATGACAGAATCACAGAACTACTGAATGGTTTGGGTTGGAAGGGACTTTAAAGAACATATAGCTTCGAACCTTTTGCCACGGGCAGGGACACCTTCCACTAGACCAGGTGCTCAAAGCGCCATGCAACCTGGCCCTGAACTCTTCCATGGATGGAGCAGCCACAGCTTCTCTGGGCAACCTGGGCCAGTGTCTTACCATCCTCAGTAGAGAATTTCTTCCTAACATCCTAATCTAAACCTGCCCTCTTTCAAGTCATTCCCCATTGTCCTGTCACTACATGCTTTCGCAAGAAGTCCCTCTCCAGCTTTCTTGTAGCCCCCTTTAGGTACTGGAAGGGGCTCTAGGTGCCCTTGGAGCCTTCTCCAGGCTGAACAACCCCAGCTCTCTCAGCCTGTCTCCATAGCAGAGGTGCTCTCTGATCATCTTGGTGGTCTCCTCTGGACTTGTTCCAAGAGGTCTGTGTTTTCCTTCTACTAGGAACCCCAGAGCTGGATGCATCACCCCAGGCAGGGTCTCACAAGAGCAGAGGGGCAGAATCCCTTCCCTTGCCCTGCTGTTCATGCTGCTTTGGATGCAGCCCAGGGCATGGTTGGTTTTCTAGGCTGTGAATGTACATTGCCAGGTCATGTCAAACTTCTGGTCAAACCAACACCCTCAAGTCCTCCTTGGCAGGGCTGCTCTCAATTAATTCTCCACCCAGCCTGTATTTGTGCTTGGGATTGTCCCTCAGTTATTCTACCTGGTCACAAACCACAGGAGTAGGTTTGATGTAAGATCAGCAAACTTCTCAGCCCCAACTTTTCTTCTTATCACAGGATCTGAAAGCTAACATCCTATGCTCTCGACTTAGGAACACTCCTGCTCCCTTGCATTTATCCAGAACAAGGTGTGGCTGTTTTAGAAAGGATTTTTTCTCTCTTGACTGAAAGCAATTGTGACCATGTAACAGAATTCCCAATTCCTATGTAACCACAGTTTTCCCATTTCAATTGTATTAAGCATTTCAGAGTGGAGAGAAGAAGTGCACACATTAGACCCCAAGCAGACACAACTACAGGTATCTCCTCTTTCTAGAGAGAGAAGGGAGAAAACTCAGCAGGAACAGAGAACATACATGTCTAACAAGAATTGAAGAATTGAAGGAAGCTGCAGAAGACTGAGCTGGCTGTCTCTCACATCAGTTAGGAGGAAACAACCACTAGACCTGGGCCCACACAGAAGGAAGATCTTGGCTCCTAGCTGCCTCCCCTCTTAACGTGGAAGTAAAAATTCTCCATGACAGTGTCTCAAGACAAAGATTCTGAATTCCTTGTCTTCCCTCCCACCCCTTCCACCTCTCACCTCCAGAGAGTTCCTACTCCCTGCACAGCTGAGAATACTGTGATAGTAGGTATTGCAGCAAACATTTATAAACCCTGCCAGATGACTAAATCTATCCTAGTCTTTCTTCTGTTGCTGGAAAAGGGACAAAAATATGATGGGAAGGTAATTGGGTTTCATTAAATGCAGACTTTAGGTTCCACCATCTGCTGTCCAAAAGCGATCACACACGGGCAAAAGGGATATGATTCAAAGGAAGGAATACCCCCTGGTCCACTCAGGAAGAATATCTGTGAGACAGAGGACCTGGGTGAGCTCTGAGGAGGAATATGGGTATAGATTTTGTGTGTTAAGTGGTCAGTCGCTTTCGGGTGAGTCTTTAAGGTCCCTAAAAAACATGGGAGGACCTCCATGTAAAAATTATGGGATTGTGCGGTATCTGTGAAGTATAGGACAAAAGAGGCAAGACAGGCACTGAGATGTCTCACCTGTTAAGAACACAGGCAGCCCAGGTGAGTGAGACACACCATTTCTAGGCATTTGGGTGTTATTCCTCATTAGGGTGGGCCCACGGGTCTCCCAGTCTTTCCTCTCTTTCAGATTTGCAATCGAGCTGCCTGCTCAGAAACTAAGAATCCAGAATGCTGCAAAGTCTGTAAGCAGTAAGGCATTGGTGGACTCTTGCTTCTTCCCATGTTTATCAACAACTTGAGCAAGGAGAGGAATGCTGATGTTTGTCATTTGCTGAAGAGACAAAAATACTTATTTTCATTGTCTGTTCATCAGCAACAAGGTTTTAAACTGAAAGAGGGTTGATTAGGATTTCGTAGATTTGGCTATAAGGAAGAAATTTTTTATGGTAACAGTAGTGAGGCACTATAATGGTCCTAACATCCAACCCGAACTTCCTCTGACACAGCTGGAGAAAAGGGATGGAGAAGTGGCAGGAAGCCAAGCAAGAAAGCTTGCATGGGAAATGCAACATCAGAAAAAAAATACATTAAGAAAACCTTTCCAGAGTTACATAATAAAAGTAAAAAAAAGTTAAATACATCTAAGGGAAATAGAGCCAAAGAAAAAGTAGATTAGGTTGCAAATTATTAAGAACTCTAAAATTAGATCAAGATAGCAATTACCAGAGGAAGCTAGTGCAGATATTTATTTATTTTTAACAATAACAGTCCTAGGAGTTATTAGGAAACAGACTGAAAATTGATAAAGCCTAAGAAGAAAAGATTTTTTAGTAAAAGTGCAGCAGAATCAATCAGGCAATTACCACGTGTAATTAGTGTTATTGGCGTTATTTTCATGTTGCACTTCACAGCACTAGATTATAGAACATTACAATTTCCAGGCCTAGTAAAATGTTGCAGTGGTTTAAGGAAAAAGCACCATGAATTGCCCATCCTTTCTGGTGGTGTTACCATGCACACGTTAGGGTACGCTCACTGACTAACAGGACACAAAGAAATAGAAAATCCGAATGTCTAAACATACATTTGTCCAGTAATCTTAATTGCTTTCAAGGCAAGGAAAGAACAAAATGAAAGCAAGGAAAGAACAAAATGAAAGCAAGGAAAGAACAAAATGAAAGCAACTCATGACACATGATCAGGTATTTTGAAATTAATTTTGCATTTGGAAAGGTAAATAACATCTTAATTACAATTCATTTTACTAAATTTCTATGAGTTGAAAGTTAGCTAATGAGCTATAATTGGTAAAGAGAGGGATACACTGACTCAGAAGAGATGTCTATACAAACAAGTGCCGTTTAGTCTTTTTGAAAATCTATACCTGGGATCTAAAAGGGACAGCATATATCACATAAATGAAATCACCAAATAATAGAAATCAATGTACAGAAGCACAGAAAAAAATCATAACCGTACTAGAGAACAATTTTTAAAAAATGAGACCTTGCCTAATTGTAAGTCCTATGGCCCGTAATTTTAGAAAAGCATTGACATCTGTTGGTGAACAGGGAGCTGAGCAGCTCAGAAATCCCCAGGAAATGCAGACACAAAGCCTTTTCCAGTTTGGCGCTGGAAGGGTTACGTCTCATTTGCATGCCTGCTGTGTAACAGCTCAGATCACTCCCCAGTAAATGTCGCTCGGTTTTAAAGCAGGGGATGAGTGAACACCGCTGCTTTCGTTTGAAAAGGAGCAGAAAAGAGCTCTGATGGTCTTTGTGTGTGGGCCATGCCAATCTACTGCAGTCCGCAGTGACGCGGTCATGAATATGGAAAAACAACAACTTTATCCCTCCCAAACTAAAAGGATGGCACGGACCTTGATTTGCTATATCCTGTTGGGGAGCAAGGGAGAGCAGGGATACCGGGACAGCTCCGTGAAGCTGAGACTGAAGAACAGGTAGGGCACAATTCTGGTGATGGGCAGCTTAATAATCTATCACTGACATGTCACACAAAATATGAATGTAGGGTCAGACTGAGGAAGGTTTGTGCCCTACTGCGGACTTCAACGGCAGCACTGCTAATTGCAACAAAAAATGTGCAATTCCATAAACTGAGCATTGCTTCCTCCTTATCACCGTTATTTTTTATAATGCAGCAAACAGAAATAATTAAAGCTGTCCCTGACCTATTAAGTCACATTCTTTTCCAGCTCAGTATAAGTGTGACACACCAACAGATGAGCATCTGGGGTTTCCTTGGGATTTTGACAGTAACAACAATCCCTTAGAAGAAATGTATGCCAAGTAAAAATACCCTAACAAGTACTTAAGTTACTAACAAGTTACTTAACCCTTTATTAAAATCAATCTATGTTTTAAAGCCTTACTTCAAATCACATGGGTGCACAAATTATTACCGTTGCCCATGCTGTACGAGCTATCTTTTTCGCATTAGTTTCCCCAGAAAGGTCTTCACCACACTCAAGCCACGCCAGGCTGGACTTCGTGTTCCCTGGCCGCTGACATCAGGGTGTCCCTGCTGATGTCTGACTGTCTGTCCACCTGCCAGCTGGTGGCCAGTTCCAGTCAACACAGAATGTGTGCCTTCTGCCTTTATTCCTTTCTTACAGCCTGTGCTCAGGCCTTTCAAGTGAATCAAGCGTGAACCCAGTGCTCTTGATGAGCGTGGTTTCAGTTCCTGTTCCAATCACAAATGAATAGCCAGGGTCATTCCTTTTTTGGTTACTCTGTTTGCTGTTATCTCGAAATGTCATCTTTGAGCTTGTACAGACATGCATTCCTCACTTCTTTTCCCAGTTCCTGGGAGTCTGCAGTGCCAGCATGATCAACACAGCTGGGCAAGTGAACTTCCAGGCCACAGCGTGTCACGGTGGGGCTTTGGTCAACCCACACAGCACAGTGACTCCAGCCATAGCATACCTGGGAAGCCAACTCTTTGACACCACTCCTTTCCTGATGGGCTTTAGGCCACCCTGAGTCCTGCCCTTCCCTGTGTAGGACCTGTTGGTAAAGCTATGTTTGAGCTGTGTTGCCCTGTGCCATCTTTAGCAAGTCTTTACATAACCCTATTCCTAAACCTAGCATGTTGCTGACCGGCTTTAGGTTGGCTTCATGTCCTGGGAGGCTGTTCCAGACTCTTGCTGGAATTTGTTGTTTTTTCAGGACATTTTACTGCTCAGAATGTTCTCTGATGCCTTAGGCAATCATCTCACTTGTCTTTCGCTCTACCTGAAAGCTATTGCCAAAATTTTCATATTCTCTTTCACGTAAGCGTACCCATCAAATTCTGAAATCTTTCCTTTGTGTCTGCAACGTACCTTCTGATAACAGGCCTGACATGAGGCGCCTTTACAATGCTGTGGTACTGCAAGGAGGCCTTAGAAGAGGCTTAAAAAAGAGACTGTTCCCACCTGCCTTCCCTCCATCCACACCCTACTGAAAGCATTATGGCACTGACATCACCCCAGACACTCACTGTCGTTTTGCTGCTGTCCTGTCCCCTTTTTCATAAAGCCCTGCACATACAGCCCTTCAGGGAGACCCTCAAACAGTATCTAAACAGTCTTTGAAAAGTTACTGAGGAACATAACTTGAAGTACTTGGTTTAAATTACTTATGTAAGGGCTTGCCACTGCTATGTCGAAACTAGGGGACGGCTGGAAATATGAGCTGTATAACATCTGTAAATGATCCCCACCAGAAGATCGCCTTTCCTTTCTACTACTTGTCACTTTATTAAACTGGGTTCTAGCATGTTTGGCAGTTGTAGACAATTTGGCACCAATTACACATACTGCAATTTTTAAATGCTGGATTATGAAGTAGAAGACGCGGCTGAAAAAGTACCAGTCCCAAACAGAAACTTCATTGCCAAACATAAGACAGAATGACCTGCAAAGATTTATTTTAAACCAACATGTAGTTGGTTTATTATTAGAAAACTTAGATGAAAAAAAGATGTCAGATGAATTGAGAGCGTAGGAGAACGTGTGTGCTAATGCTGACTGGAGATTGTAAATTTAGCACCCTACAGACTCATTAGATGAAGAATTATCTCCTGTGTTTTTGCTGTGCCTCCCCCAACAAGACCTGCTAGACCTGCTGGACCAGAACCAACTCAGCTGCTTCTCTCCATGTTCCTCAGTATTTCAAGGTCTATAGTCTATGCACAGAACCAGCTTTGTACCTCCTAGATCTAATCTGCAATCAAATAACTCATATCCATGCTAAATTGCAAGTCGAGAGCAGCTAGAAGCTTCTAGACTAAATGCACGCAGAAACCACAATTCTTTCCTTCTCTGCCTTCTCCCTTCTTACTCAGTTTGAAAGTAAACTGAAGTGTACATGTTGCATGGGGTTGAAAAGCATGTTCTTTCTCAGGCAAAACCTGTAGATTTTGCAGTTTACACCCAGCTGCCAGAGTAATTACAGCTTGTTTCAGTCTCTTTTGCTACTCCTTTCCTTTGGCACCGGCAGAGCCCACCTCAGGCTGCTGGAGTCGTTGTGCACCTGGCACAGACGCAGCTCTATGCTGGCACAGAGCACCTCCGGTCAGGTCAGACGCAGCCTGTACCCTCCCAGAGCACGCTCCCACTCCAGGGATTTGCATTGAAGTGCCGCGAGAGGGCAATGCGGCTTGGGAGGGCAGCTCCGGGACACTGCGCGCTCGCCTGCGAGCCTCCTTTCACCTTCAGTCACCGCTTTTGTTACTGGATCAAGCAAGCACCAAGCGCGGCGGGGGCACCAGGAGACCAGGAGCGGGCGGCTCTTATAAACTCCCACTGCCCGGCGCTGCTCGGGAGCGGCGGGCGGAGCCGCGCTGCGCCAGCCCCGCGCCCAGCACCCACCGGGAAAGCCGAGGGAGCGGGCGGGAAGGAAAGTTCAAGAACAGCCGGGAAAGGTGCCGCCCTATGCGAGGAGTGGGCAAAGCTGCGTGGACGGGGGGCGGGTGTTCAAGGCTTGCAGTGGAAGGTTGAGCCCATTTAACCCTTTTGCTTTCCTTATTTATGGCGGAGGTGATGCACACGGTTCTAGCTTGATTTTACATAATTGGATTTTGCAAATTATTTGGCCAAGTGGCCTGTACCATCTGTGAGGCATGTACAGATGCTGAGTAACGCAGAATTAGGTTGGTCTGCTAATTTCTGCACATTTGTACTAATGTTCTTCATATTAAAAGGGAGCCCCTATTTCTATTTATGCATCCCTAAATACTCCAGTAGCATGTTAATGCACAAATCGGTGCTACTTTATCCGGATGGATACAGACGGGCAAGCCACAGAGCTTACACTCTGTGTCCTAAGCATGTCTTTACCTTTCCGGGTCCTGGGTAACAAATCGTTTTCAAGCACACGGCTTCTAGCGGGACCCCAATCAAGGGATGCCCTAGCTCCTCGGGCTGCATGCTCGCTGTCGGCACGGTGCTTCTGTGCCCACTGGTACTACCTTTCCCGGGATCACCCAGTACGGAGTGGTGGGCAAAAAGAATGTAAGCCATGCATCTGCACAGGGTTGCTAGAACTGAGAGCTCAGACAGGTTCCTTTTATTATAAATGCAGCTTACAGTAAAGCGTCCCCTGAGCAGGACACAGCAGCTCCTCCTCGCTGCCGGGCCGGGCTCCCCTGCATCACCAGCGAGAGGTGGGCGCACCTGCCCTGCAAGCTCGGCGCTGTAAAAGCGCGCCCTCCCTCCTGTTATAAATAAGCCACTCTTCCTCCTCCTCTTCCTCTTCTCCTTCGCCCCCACCGCCCCGGAGTGTAACGCGGCCAGGCTGCTGCCTTACCCCCGCCGTCCTCTCCGCCCCCGGGGGCGATGCACACTTTCACCCCAGCCCCTGGCACGGCCGGTCGCTTTGCGGCAGCCCGGCGGCCGCTCTAGAAACTTCTCGGTCCCTCCCTCTCCCCTCCCCTTCCTCCTCCTCGCCGACCAGGGGCCGGCGCTGCGGCGAGAGCAGCAGGGAAGGAGGCGTGCGGCGCCCGCCCCCACCCGCGCTGCCCGGAGCCGGAGGCGCAGCCAGGCGCTATCCCAGCCTCATCCCGGCGCTCACCGCAGCACCGAGCCCGCGAGGCGGCCCTCCCCTGCGCAGAGGTGGCAGCGGCAGGCGGCATGACGGCGGAGGAGATGAAAGCGGACGGCGCTCCCCTGGAAGGGGTGGACATCACTCCCAAGCAGGATGAGGGCGTCCTCAAGGTACCGGGCGGCTGTTTCCCATCCCCACCCTCCGCGCTACCTCGGAGGGGTCCCCGCGCCGGCGGGGAGCGGGGGCGGAAAGAGCGGGGGCATTCCTCTTGGCCTCCGAGCAGGTGCTCCCCGGGCGCCCTGGCTCCACGGGCCCATTGTGTGCCCCGCGGGGAAGGGGACGAGGCGGTCCCCGGGTATCCAGGCAGGGCTGGCGCAGCGCGGGCGATTAAACAACAGCGGCGGAGGGCGGGAGCGCGCTCCGGCTGCGCAAGCGCTGCTCGGCCGCCCGCGGGGGCTCCCGGCGGCTCCCCGCTCCCGCCGGGGCGAGCCGGAGCCCGGGCTGCCCGCCGGGAGAGCCCGGGGTCACGGCGGGGCTGTGCAGGGAGACGGCACTTCTCACTGCGTTTGGGCTTTCCCCCGCGGTTTAGGGGAAGATGCGGGCGGGGGAGGCGGGCCGCGCTCTCTGTCCGGCTCGCAGCGCGGGTTCTGGGGGTCCGGGTCCTTCCCCGCCCCGCCAGCACGTGCCCGGGGCTGGGAATTAAAGATGGAGCCCCGGCAGGGCACGTGCGCTCGGTGCCCGTCCCCGCCGTGCCCGGCCCTGCCTCCCCTCAGGCCCCGGGCGCGGGCTCCGGGCAGCCCCCGGGCCCGAGGTGCGCGGTCCGGCGGCCGGAGCGACCGGGCCGCCCCTCGGTGCCGCTGTCGGGCGGCCGGGCAGGTCCCCGGCACGGCCGAGGCGAGCGGCTGCTCTCCTTTGTACTGGGAAGGCAGGCGATAAGGGCAGCAGGATTTATACCGTGAGGGGGAGTTGCGCGAACTTCCTCTGTCAGACGTTGCCTATTTCCATATCTCTAGAAACTTCCTTAGGCTCCGCTAAAAACTTCAGTGATTATTTAGAAGCGTTGTCCAGCCGCAGTAAAATTCCGGAGTTACGGTGTTCAGAAGGAGAAAGGGGCGCCACAGCAAAGGCAAAATTCTGGGTTTAACCTTTAGAGCCTTCTAAATTCTGGGTTCATTACGGAGGCGCTATCTCCTGTTCAGGAGGGATTTCAGGGAGCAGATTGAAGATGTTGGCTGCTCTATTTCTGCTTTTCCATGTTTCCTGCTAGCATGCTTAGGTGAGAATTTTTGGGTTTTGCACATAGTAGAGTATCAGGTCAGGGTTCTCATCTGCATGGCTGCCCAGGTCTCCCGCAGCCCTGATCCCTTGAACATGGTAGAAGGCAGTGGAGAGTCTGCCTGATTCATGCAGTACCTGCTTTTTGATGGAGAAGGAGCAGGTGCATTTTGGGTTGGTTGTTTGGTTGTGTTTTTACTTAACTTTTTTTTAGAGGAGGGGAGTAGAAAACACTAGCAAATGAAATGAAGTTGTGAAAATCACAAAAATTCAGGTTGTGACATGATGAATAAAATACCATAGAGGTCACAAAGTCCAGCCTTCATGGATTTTATTTTTCTTGTAATTGTTGGAGTGCAAAATGCATTTATTGAAATCAAGCATCTAGCTCTGAACTAACCTACACCAATTTTGTACTGGTATTGAGGCAATGATTCCAGGAGTGTGTTTATTTGCTCATTAGCTTTACATCAGAATGGTATCCACAGTTTTTTACCTGATATTGCTGAATATGCTTGCACAATTCCTAGAATAAACAGTAAAGTTTGGAAATAAACGATTTGAAATGCCATATGAACAGAAAAATCCTGTTTCTCCGTCTGATAAAGGAAATGTAAACCTTCACAGAAAATAGGATTGCCATATTCAGAAGTGAAACGTCAGCCTCTTCAAAGTGGAACAAATGCAAAAGAATAAACTGTATGAATAATGAAAATGAGGTATTTGTAACTCTAGAACACCTTGCTATGACACAACTAGAATATGGCATTTGGTAGTTTAGTAATTTCCATTAAATGCTGTTAGTTTTTCGAAATTACATCAAACTGGCTGCTTTAAAGTGGTAGTTTGCATCTGCTTTATACAGATCTGTGCCTAAGCTTGATGTAGGTTAGGTTGCTTACCTGATTCATGTGTTTTTCTCCTACTTCTCTGCTTCCTTATCTCTGTGAGAGTGGTTGCTTCAACTTTTGCCTTCCTTGGGGAGACGTCAGTAGATTAGTTTTGTAATAACTGCTGTGGTGCTGGTGCGGGGTAAAAAGGATGGTGTGCTGTGTGAGGTCAGGCATGCCTTTTCATGTTGAGCTTCCTTTCCTTAGAGAACAGGAGGGAGGATTTTTTTGGTTTTCGGGGTTTTTTTGTGTGTTTTTGTTTGTTTTGTTTTATGCTTTCAGTGAGGTGCTTTCAGCTTGTTAGTCTGACAGAAGCTGTCGATGGCGAAGCTTTGGTTTTGGATGCAGGGTCCTGGCATTTCAGTTGTATAGTCAGTCATAGGCATGGTGGGAGGCCAAGTGGGAGATTGATAGTGGTGGGTTGCAGGAAACTGAAATTTGTAAAGGAGACTCCCAAAGGTCTGTGTCCTTCACTGGAAAACATGATCGGTTTAGAGACATGACATTTAAAGGAGTGGTGCCTTGTAACTGCCCTTGAATAGATGTTTATCTTCTATACTACAATGTTTTCCGGGTCTCTGTGATGCAAGCAAATAGGGTCCTCCATTGGTCCCCTTTTGCCTGGCTAAGATAATGCAGAATTTTGGCTTGGGGCTAGATGGCTTCAATCTATATTGAGAAAAATGCAAATCTGAACTTCAGGGTTCTTGTTATGGGCAAGGCCTCACATCCTTGCCTGTGAGATACATCACACCAGAGAGTTTGTCCCCACTTTCTGAATAGTGTGGATTTATTTAATAGTTGTCTTGCTGGGCAGGCTGGGGAACCCCCTGAGAAGAAAATCAAATCCTTGCCACTGTGTGTGAGACAGGGGTGCTGGCCATCCATGTCAGAATTGTGGGGAGACAAAATTATTGTGATAAATAATTTTCAAGTGTTACTCTGTAGGCTGATAGCACTAACCTACTTAGGGTGAGCTAACCTTGGCTAAACTGCCTGGTTTAACTCGAATAATTTCAGATGACATGTTGGAATAGACTTTGCATAGAAAGAACAACCTTGTTCTCTTGTTTAAATGCTTTGCCTAGAACCCTAAACTCGGATGATCAAAAGGTGATGAGGCAAATGCTTGAATAAAGAAGAAAAAACCCTGCCTAATGCAGAGATCTGCAAGCTGGTGCCAACTGTTGCCTGTTAAATTCTTGTATCACGGCACAGCCATCTTGAGGTTTGCATTTGCAGCACTGCTAATCTGCAGAAAGAACAGCCAGTCCATTTCCAGGTGACTGAAGGAAACCTGCAAATCCTTTGTCTATAAAGGTGATAACACACGGACCTAGGTATTTGTGATTCATGTCCAATGCGCAGGCAGACTTGATTTCCATGATGTTAATGCTGTGATTGCTGTTCTTCTCAGGTTGTCAAGAGAGAAGGCAGTGGGACAGAGTCTCCGATGATAGGTGATAAAGTCACCGTCCATTACACGGGGTGGCTTCTCGATGGCACAAAATTTGACTCCAGTCTGGACAGGAGAGACAAATTCTCATTTGACTTGGGGAAAGGTAATATCTTGCATTTGGTGTTGATCAGTTTTGGTAATAATTGAGACGGGATTTCCTTTTGTGGCTCCTTTGCTTTTCAAAATTGCTACTTAAACTTGTTCTTGGAATGGCCCCATTGGAATGTCTTGGAGATTTTTCTGAATGAGAGAACTGTAGCCCCTTGAGAGGCCTGCTGAAGAATTCACAGGCCTCAGACAAAGCAAATCTGTCCTGAAATGTAGATATAAAGGGTAGTTAAATAGCCAGAACGTGCATTTTGTTGGTTGGGGTTTTTTGAGGTGCAGATGTCAATTCAGGAGTGTTCAATTGTGACCAGATGCTGGGACAGGGTGCACAGAGGCAGCTGTCTCATAATGGAATACACTCTTTTCCACAAAATTCTCAAACTAACCCAAATATGAATCTTTGAGCAGTGCATCTCTTCATTATCAAAGTCTTTCATTTTTTGAAAACCTAAGCATCGCTGTTCCAGCAAATCTTATTACTCAGTCTTGTGTTCTTCCCTGGAAGTTCCATACCTTCTGCTTTTTAACAAATAGATAATACCTCCTTTTTAAAAAAGCTCTAAATTAATTCTACTGTAATTTGTGGTGATACTAAGTGTACCTATTAATACAAGACTAATAGAAAGTCTGCTTGATGAGTAGAAAGGAGCACCAATTAGGAGAGCTTGAGTAAGAGAGGGGATTTTGTTACAGCTTTTCTTTCCTTTGAAAGGAATGCTACTACTCTCTTCCCTCTTTCTGTTACAAATGTGTGTAACTTTTAGTTACCACTCGTGCTGTTCTTTGCCAGCTGATAAAGTACAAACAGAAAAGGCTGTTGGTTTGGATTGTTTTCAAAACAGGAGCAGGCAATCTCTCACCCTAAGGCCTTCCTCTCGGAAGAGTTTATTGTTACTTCCTCACTCTTGGGATTGTGCCAAGCACTTCAGCTGGTGTCTGTTCTGTTATTCTGAGAAAAGAGTTGTTACACCTAGAATGAAGAAATGTTTGAGCCAAATTTGGGTCCCTGTGAAATTTTAGAATTTGATTAGGCTTAAAACTGATGCACATAAATAAGAGTGAGCACAAGTTCTTCAGTATTTCTGCTACCTTAGCTTTTGTATACCAAAAGTGATGATGCTCAGTTTCTCCTGATCATGCTTTTCATGTGTGATTGGCATTTGACTTATACAGGTGAGGTGATCAAAGCATGGGACATTGCTGTGGCCACTATGAAGATTGGGGAAATCTGTCGGATTACATGTAAACCAGAATATGCCTATGGCTCAGCTGGGAGCCCCCCAAAGATACCTCCCAACGCTACACTGATTTTTGAGGTAAGTGAGAGATGGTCACTAAGACTAAATGCTTGAAAAAAATGTGTGATGCAATATCCTTTCAAAACAGGATTGTTACGTTTTCTAAGGAAAATAATATGGTCGGTTTTGGGTAGCGTGGACAAAATTTTAGTCTGGCTGCCACTGCTCTGTAATGGTGTTCTCTTTGAGTTTTTAAAACACTTGAATGATCTTCAGTGTTCAGTTGTAATTTTCCAGTTACTGAGTGATTTGCAGCAGTAAAGTGCAGGCTGGGAGGGCAGACTAGTTCGGTGATAGACTGAAGTAGTTAAGAAAACGAAATCTTTAATCGACTTCATAACACTCAGAGTAATGATATATTAAATGATTTGAGGTTTTCAACAACAGGAAGAGCACTTAGTGCCCTCAATAATACATTTTTTCATACTTACTTGTGTTTTCTGTACAACATTAACATAATCTCTTCTGAGCTATTTGATGGAGGAAAGAGGTAATTGCCCCATGTAAACTGCTGGAATACAATATTTGACCAGCCCTGCAATTATGAACTCTTTTCTGTAGAGCCGCACGTTTCAGTCAGCACCATAAAACCAGTTTGGATTCAGGTTGCTATTTCATTCCCAAAGTCTCTGTGTGCATCCAGGCTACACTGATCAATCTTGCCACCATAGATGAAGTCCTGTGCGCTCAGTCCCTGTGACAGACTCAGCAGTCTTGAGTTTGGCAGCTGGGAAACCCAGTTTGACAATTCACATGGCCAGCTGCTCTCCTGGAGATGAGCTGCATGTCTTGGTGAACATGGAGCCAGTTATCCTTGGTGTCTCTCAGCCTCACCAGGAGAGGAGAGATTTCATTTCCTACTGATCTTAAAAGTCATTTCCCCCCCACATCTTCCCCCTCCTTCCCAAAAGGAGGTGGAAGTAGCAGCTGTCTTGTGTGTTATTTCAGAAGTGAGAGTGGTTGCTCAGAATGCTGAGACTTGTGTTTGATTTTTGCATGTAGGATGACGTTGAAGTTGTTTCTGGAGCATACCCTGACAGTCTCAACAGGGTTTGGAGAGGATGGATTTTTCTTACAGTTAAAACAATGCAATTTGCCAACAATTGCTTCAAAATAAATTCTACGTGAGAGAAGGCAGACTTCTTTTACGTGGGAATTTTAAAATTACATTGCTCTGAAGCACCTAATCAGTGGAATGGAATCCTACAATTGGGGGCATAAGGAAAGTTTTAAAACTGATGATTGCTCTGAGGTTGAATGTTTCATCTGAGAAAGGTGAAAACAGGTCATGCAGTAAAGACTGAAAGTCTGTTTAGATGTTATTGGAAACAGTGAGCATTTGTTAAGAAGGGTAAATTATACATAGAATCATTCAGGTTGAAAAAGACCTTCAGGACCATTGAGTCCAGTCATAAATCTGACACTGCCAAGACCATCACTAAACCATTAACCAGAGTGTCACCTCTAGACCTAAATACCTCTGGAGAGGGACTCAACCCCTTCACTGGGCAGCCTGTTCTAATGCCAGTATCCATTCCAAAGCTCCCCTGGTGCACCTTGAGGCCATTTCTTCTTGTTCTATGACTTGTTACTAGGAAGAAGGGACTGACCCCATCTGGAAACAGCCTCCTTTCAGGGAGTTGTGGAAAGTGAGAGGATTCCCCCAAGACTCTCTTTCTCTCCAGGCGAAACACCCCCAGCTCCCTCAGCAGCTCCTCATAGGACTTGTGCTCCAGACCCTTCCCCAGCTCTGTTGCCCTTCTCTGGACATGCTCCAGTACCTCAATGTCCTTCCTGAACTGCAAGGCCCAAAACTGAGCACAGGATTTGAGGTGTGGCCTCACCAGTGCCCAATACAGGGAAACAATCACTGCCCTGGTCCTGCTGGCCACACCATTGCTGATACAGGCCAGGTGCCATTGGCCTGCACATGATTGGATATTGAATTTGCTTTGCATGTCAATAGTGTATTTGCATCTCTCTTTTTTTTTTTTTCCATGGACTTACTGTTAGCAGGTAGTGTCCACCTAAGGGATGACAGCTTACTTTGGGTACATGAAAATTAATACCATTATTTCTGAAAAATCGTTATCATGTTCATAAACAGCATTTCCTTGCACAGAAATCTGAAGTTACTCATGGCTTAATTGTATTGGATCAACCTACACATGTTAGAGTGCTGTGTGCTTCTATGCAAGGGATACCAAGTGTAATCAGGGCTGAGCTGATGATTGAAATGCAAGCTAAAAGCTCAAGGCCCTCTACCTTGGCAGCACAGTGGGGCATTCTTAAGGGCTTAGCCCTACTACAGAGGATGCACGTGGGCAGCAGAAAGCAGAGAAGCTTTCATTGTCCTTTAACAAGAGGTAATACCTAACACTGGGGTAAATAAAAGCATGAAGCACACGATGGGATTTGTTCCATCAGACTACTGCTGAGTCCATCCAGTGTGATCACCCAGGTTATTCACTTCCCACTGGCACTCTTCATGCTGCCAGTCTGGCCCCTCCATTTTCTGGGTATGCTTTTAGATAAAAGTAGTGTTTCATTCATGAGTCTTGATAGCTCCTNGAAAATGAAATCTTTGACTTCATAACACTCAGAATAATGATATATTAAATGATTTGAGGTTTTCAACAACAGGAAGAGCACTTAGTGCCCTCAATAATACATTTTTTCATACTTACTTGTGTTTTCTGTACAACATTAACATAATCTCTTCTGAGCTATTTGATGGAGGAAAGAGGTAATTGCCCCATGTAAACTGCTGGAATACAATATTTGACCAGCCCTGCAATTATGAACTCTTTTCTGTAGAGCCGCACGTTTCAGTCAGCACCATAAAACCAGTTTGGATTCAGGTTGCTATTTCATTCCCAAAGTCTCTGTGTGCATCCAGGCTGCACTGATCAATCTTGCCACCATAGATGAAGTCCTGTGCACTCAGTCCCTGTGACAGACTCAGCAGTCTTGAGTTTGGCAGCTGGGAAACCCAGTTTGACAATTCACATGGCCAGCTGCTCTCCTGGAGATGAGCTGCATGTCTTGGTGAACATGGAGCCAGTTATCCTTGGTGTCTCTCAGCCTCACCAGGAGAGGAGAGATTTCATTTCCTACTGATCTTAAAAGTCATTTCCCCCCACATCTTCCCCCTCCTTCCCAAAAGGAAGTGGAAGTAGCAGCTGTCTTGTGTGTTATTTCAGAAGTGAGAGTGGTTGCTCAGAATGCTGAGACTTGTGTTTGATTTTTGCATGTAGGATGACGTTGAAGTTGTTTCTGGAGCATACCCTGACAGTCTCAACAGGGTTTGGAGAGGATGGATTTTTCTTACAGTTAAAACAATGCAATTTGCCAACAATTGCTTCAAAATAAATTCTACGTGAGAGAAGGCAGACTTCTTTTACGTGGGAATTTTAAAATTACATTGCTCTGAAGCACCTAATCAATGGAATGGAATCCTACAATTGGGGGCATAAGGAAAGTTTTAAAACTGATGATTGCTCTGAGGTTGAATGTTTCATCTGAGAAAGGTGAAAATAGGTCATGCAGTAAAGACTGAAAGTCTGTTTAGATGTTATTGGAAACAGTGAGCATTTGTTAAGAAGGGTAAATTATACATAGAATCATTCAGGTTGAAAAAGACCTTCAGGACCATTGAGTCCAGTCATAAATCTGACACTGCCAAGACCATCACTAAACCATTAACCAGAGTGTCACCTCTAGACCTAAATACCTCTGGAGAGGGACTCAACCCCTTCACTGGGCAGCCTGTTCTAATGCCAGTATCCATTCCAAAGCTCCCCTGGTGCACCTTGAGGCCATTTCTTCTTGTTCTATGACTTGTTACTAGGAAGAAGGGACTGACCCCATCTGGAAACAGCCTCCTTTCAGGGAGTTGTGGAAAGTGAGAGGATTCCCCCAAGACTCTCTTTCTCTCCAGGCGAAACACCCCCAGCTCCCTCAGCAGCTCCTCATAGGACTTGTGCTCCAGACCCTTCCCCAGCTCTGTTGCCCTTCTCTGGACATGCTCCAGTACCTCAATGTCCTTCCTGAACTGCAAGGCCCAAAACTGAGCACAGGATTTGAGGTGTGGCCTCACCAGTGCCCAATACAGGGAAACAATCACTGCTCTGGTCCTGCTGGCCACACCATTGCTGATACAGGCCAGGTGCCATTGGCCTGCACATGATTGGATATTGAATTTGCTTTGCATGTCAATAGTGTATTTGCATCTCTCTTTTTTTTTTTTTCCATGGACTTACTGTTAGGAGGTAGTGTCCACTAAGGGATGACAGCTTACTTTGGGTACATGAAAATTAATACCATTATTTCTGAAAAATCGTTATCATGTAGAGCTGTTCATAAACAGCATTTCGGTTCACAGAAATCTGAAGTTACTCATGGCTTAATTGTATTGGATCAACCTACACATGTTAGAGTGCTGTGTGCTTCTATGCAAGGGATACCAAGTGTAATCAGGGCTGAGCTGATGATTGAAATGCAAGCTAAAAGCTCAAGGCCCTCTACCTTGGCAGCACAGTGGGGCATTCTTAAGGGCTTAGCCCTACTACAGAGGATGCACGTGGGCAGCAGAAAGCAGAGAAGCTTTCATTGTCCTTTAACAAGAGGTAATACCTAACACTGGGGTAAATAAAAGCATGAAGCACACGATGGGATTTGTTCCATCAGACTACTGCTGAGTCCATCCAGTGTGATCACCCAGGTTATTCACTTCCCACTGGCACTCTTCATGCTGCCAGTCTGGCCCCTCCATTTTCTGGGTATGCTTTTAGATAAAAGTAGTGTTTCATTCATGAGTCTTGATAGCTCCTAATGATATCCCCTGACTGCCTGAGCAATTATGTTGAAGGGAAGAGGGGAGAAAGAAAAGCACCAAAGCTGCCTATGATGATTTTGTGCTTCCCTAAGTTTTAAAATAGCCTGGGGCTCACTGGCTGCAACAAGTAAGCAGTGCTGGGTGTGTGCTCACAGGGGGTGGGGGTTGGAACTTAGATCCAGAAAATTTTCCCAAGTTTTATTAGGTTCAAGTAGTTTCTGACTCTCAAGCAGCTAAAGTCTCTTTAAGTTTCCACTTTTTTAGTTTTACCTAAGTTTACTTTTTATTACTTAACACAATATCAGCAGGGTTCCACTGCAAGTGCCCATCACCATACCAAAATTTTGTACAAGTTGCTTTACAAAAGACCCCCACATTAAGAGATTTTGTACCTGTGTTGTCACACCAGCATTTCTTTATGACATGAAATAATGCACGTCCTACTATTTGGAAGTTGTTTTTTGGTTGGTTGGTTTTTTGTTTTTGTTTTTTTATCTGGTGATGGTTTTGTTTTTTCTTCCTCATGATTGCTTTTGCTGAGTAGTATAAATAGATAGATTATTCCATAGAATAGTATTGCTTAGGCTGGGAAAAAAAAAAAGGGGGAGATACACACCTGTATGGTCATCAGTAGGATGTTCAGGAATGACTTTTTTCAGACTGACTGAAGAGAAAGACCCGAATATTATTTGTTACTAGGTATCAATTAAAATAAAAAGTGGAAGTACTGGTGGATATTCAATTCCTTTTGCATTCCAGTTATCTTAAGTCCATTGTCAGGAACCTCCACAGCACTAGCTCTGAACTTTTTTTTTAAGGGAGGTAGTCTAAACAAAGCTGATTATAATGGCTTGCTTTTTTGTGCTTGGGAATGGTTTCCATTATTGTTTTATTCAAACATAGGATATAATTTTTTTTCTTCATAGCAGCAATGACAAATATCTTTTGTAACTAGACTGTTTTTCTGTGTCATTGTTATACTCCCACTTGAAACTATGATCTACATTTTCTTGGGAGGGCATGTGAAGATTCAGACTGGATACCTGTCTCCTACATTAACAGTAGCCCTTAAAAATCACAAATAATTTGTCGCAGCAGTGAGTTTAAAGTTTGAAAGATCTCTGAAGAACAAATCCTGTAAGCTACTAAGCTGGTCTAATGAGAATAAATGCAGGGCTTTTCTTCCTCCACAGATCGAACTTTTTGAGTTCAAGGGGGAGGACCTCACGGATGAAGAAGATGGTGGCATCATCCGGAGAATCCGCAAAAAAGGAGAGGGCTACTCCAGGCCCAATGAGGATGCACTTGTAGAGAGTGAGTGTGTTGTTACACAAATAGTAGATGGATTTGCTGTGTGGCATGGCAGAACCTTTTCACATTCTAAAACTGCACGTCCTGAGGGAGAGGAATACGTGGCTTCTCTTTTCTGTACCAAGTAACTTAATCTAGAGTAAGCTTTCCTTCTCCTGTTTCTAGCAAGGTTTACATTTTCCAGCAGCAACTGTGTTTTCTGGTGATACTGAATCTGTTGAAGTGCTTATCTAGTCACAAAAGGTGATTGAGTCTCATGAAGTATTTCCATGTGCTGAGGAACAAGAGGGGAAGTCATTCTGGCACTTGTCATCAGAGTGGAAAAAACAAACACTTAAATGAACAAAAAAAAAGAGGAGGAGGGGGTTGTTAAATTTAACAGCAGCAGTTCTGTTTGCTGCCAGTAGTTGCCATGCCATAGGTAGCTGCTCAAAGAGAAAAGACTGTTTAGAAGGAGGCTTTGGCACTTTGTGTGTGCTGCCTTCCTGTATAGACCTCCCTGTGCACTCTTGGGTACCTGTCCACTGCCATACATAGATACCTTTGATTTATCTCTCCCTTGTTCTGGTTTTTGTCACCAGTCCAGTTTGAAGGCCGACACGGAGATCGTGTTTTTGACAAGCGGGAATTGCGGTTTGAGATTGGAGAAGGTGAAAACTTCGATATCCCTCATGGTCTGGAGAAAGCAATTCAAAAAATGGAGAAATCAGAGGAATCTGTGTTCTATCTCAAACCCAGGTATGCTGGTTTGGGTGTTGATACAGGAAGTGCTTATACTCATCACCTGGCAAGAAAGAAATGTTTTGCTATAATGCTGTTCAGCTTTTTTCAGTGCTGTGGTAAAAACTTGGATTAGCTCCAAAAAATTCATGTATGAGAAGTATTGAGCTGAGATTGCTTTGCCACTTCCTAGTGAAGCAGTAGCAGTCCAAAAAAAATTTACTTAAGTCTCTGTAATGTTGACCTCTGATTATTTAAAAAAAAATGTTTTTGCTCTCTAACTTAGATTGTTGTGATCCCTCTTTATGACTGCTTACTGTAAAACAGTGCATATGTAAACTTGGATATAGGCAGAATTCCCTCTTTACAGTGAGAACATCTGAAATGAGTGGAGTTGCATAGATTGTTTTCATCAAACTTTAATTTATTTCAGTTTTTATTAAAGTTTTTTTTAAAAAAACTGAGCCTGATGGGAGCAGAAGAGGAAAGCAAACTGATCTAGAGGGTTTTCCTGCTAATATGCAGCTTCTTACTGGAGTTGCACTGCAGTACCTTTCTGTAGGCATTTCCTGTTTATCAGCTAGTTAGCAGTGTACAGTTAAGTGTACAGCTGCTCACTTAATCTTGGTATTTATTGTCTTTGCTTTTCTAAGAATAGAACTAAAATACAGGTGCTCTGAAGGCAACACTTAGTTTCAGACCAGGAATATTAAATATGAGAGGTGTAATTTGAAAGTTGGTTGTTTTGATTTGGCTTTTTTTTTTTTTTGATGAAGGGATTACTTGATTTTCTTTAAGTAAAACTAAAAAACTAATAAAATAGGAACTATACAAAGATTAGTGAAGTCAACACTAGGTTTGTCTTACTTTCTTCTGCCTTGTCTTTGCTAATTTTAGAATTGTACCTAGAATTATTCAAGCCTTTGTCTTGTAGTAATAATTTATGCACATCCCGAATTTGCATGGAGTTTTTTGTCTCCATCTTCCTATGTAGCAAATATAGCTGGATGTATAATTTCGAACTCAATTCTTTATAATTTTTGTTTCTCCCTCCCCACCCCCATTTTACAGCTATGGTTTTGGAAGTGCTGGGAATGAGAAATTCAAGATCCCTCCAGACGCAGAGCTGCAGTATGAAGTGAAGCTCAAAAGCTTTGAAAAGGTGAGAACAAGGGATGAAATCCCAAAGAGATCCAGGGGTGGGGGAAAAAGTGGGAGTGCAGCTTAAACGATGACAATGGAATCCTTGAATGGTGGTGTGAAACAGGGAGGCCACTGTTGCCAGAGATGATGGTGACATGCTGGGAGCTCTTGGCTGAAATGATCCTTATTCTTCCTGTATCCCTGTCTGTTGCCATCTCTCGTGCTCTAGGCTGGTTTCTATTAGCAGTGCAAAGCTCTGCTTTGCCAGACTTACCTCAACCTTACTGTTAGTGGGAAACAACATAGCTACTTGATTTCCCTGGAAGTTGTATTGAAGTTGACTGGAATTGTCCCTGTTTGGGTAGGCTAAGGAGTCCTGGGAAATGAACACAGATGAGAAGTTGGAACAGAGCTGCATTGTGAAGGAGAGAGGCACTCAGTACTTCAAGGTAAGTTACAGTCCCCAAGTAATAATAGCATTTCTTAGTCCATGTCCTAAGTTGATAATGATGTTTACAGCTTCTGGCATTTCTGAGTGGTGTTCATGGTATTCTGTGAGATTTTACAGGGACAACTGGAGGGGAATGTGTCTTCGAAAAAATAGAAACTTGACTGGATTATCCAAAGAGCTAGCTCTGCAGGGAGCTCTCTGTTAGAGCTGTTTGCTGTATCTACAGATTACACTGTGGGGTGTACAGTATTTCAGTTCCTGCTGTGGGACAGTGCTGTGAATGAACAACATTCATGTGGGCAGAGATGTGTGGAAAAGCTATTTAAAACAATTGGACCAACCTAAGGAAGAGCTTCCTATTGTCTTTGTATTGCATTTTGAGAATAACCCATCTTCCCTTGTTTTTGCATCAAAAGTTGAGTATAAAGGTAGGAGTTCAGTGAAGTATCAATGCTGGCATATACCCCTAGCTCTAGTGGGGAACCAGTTAAGTATTCCTAAAGATTTTCTGATCCTGTGCAAGAGTGGCTCTCAGAAGTAGTGTATTTTTGATGATAGAAGTTACTTTTTGATCAAATGGGGTTTTTTAGATCTATTGCTCAAGGCAGGCAAAAGGGATGAGAGGGAGATAAAAGTTACTGTGATGAGCTGTGTGATAATTGAACTGCCCTGTTCACAGGAGGGGAAATACAAGCGGGCAGCATTGCAGTATAAGAAGATTGTGTCATGGCTGGAGCACGAGTCGGGACTCTCCGAGGAGGAGGAATCAAAAGCCAAAAGCCTGAGGCTTGCTGCCCACCTTAACTTAGCTATGTGCCATCTCAAGCTGAAGGAATACTCCCAGGCTTTGGAGAACTGCAATAAGGTAGGAGGAGTTTATTTATTCCTAAACTGCACAAGCAGTCTGACAAGTTTATCTCTTGCTTTAAACATTTTAGGAACAACAGGCCACGTGTTTGGTCTTTCTTACCAGCTGTCATTTGGGTAGTAGGGAATATTTAGTGCACTCAAAATATCCAACAGAGTATTTTCATAATTAGTGCCCTTTTACTTTATCTTTTACTAACTAGCTGCTACACTGAGAATATTCAAGTATTTAGAAATAAGAAACACTTGAGATGTGGTGAAGGTAGTCATGTTGGCAAAGGTCTTTCAAGGAGCAGGATTAGTCCCTGACTAAATCTTAGACTTCCTGGTTCTCTTGTCAAATAGCCTACTATATTCATCCCTCTTTTTTACTTATTTCTACTGTATCCCACTCACTTTATTAGTAAGCCCTGGCAAGACTCCTAAGTCTACATCAGAAGGTACAGTTCCCAGCAGTCTCTGATGTTCTGACTGCAAATAATTTTTATAAAAGGAAAATAATGACTGTATGTGGTTTGGTTTTGGTTTTTTTGAATGCAGGCACTCGAATTGGATAGCAACAATGAAAAAGGCCTCTTCCGGCGTGGAGAAGCTCACTTGGCTGTCAATGACTTTGAGCTGGCCCGAGCAGATTTCCAGAAAGTGATACAACTTTATCCAAGTAACAAAGCTGCCAAAGTGCAACTGGTGACTTGTCAGCAGAAAATACGGGAGCAGCATGAGAAGGAGAAAAAGATGTACGCCAACATGTTCCAAAGGCTCGCAGACAAAGACTTAAAGGTAAGTAACACTACACTTAGATTGCAGGAGGTGGTGTCGTGTTAGGCAAGGAACAGTGCTTTAGGTACTCAGCTTGCTTCCTATTACAGGTAATTATAGCAGGAGAACACTCAAGTTGTCTCCTTTGGGGAGCAGGGATGGAACTCAAATTGCCAACAGTCAAAATCATTAGGCCATCTTGTTTGAACATGAAAACCAGCAGTACCAACCACTGCACAGAAAGCTTTTACCTATTTTGACTGAATTTGCAGCAGACCAGTGTTAATCAGAAAGCAGTTGAAGTGATGAGAGCAAACATGACAGTGTTCTAGAACTGAAAAAAGCACCTATTCCTCTAGAATCTGTTGCAAAGAACAAGTTGTTCTGGTGCCCATCTAGTGAGAATTTGTGTCTGTCATACAGAGGGTGCTGAGCACCATGTTGCTTGTCACAGAGACATTAGGATGTGGTTGGTGGTCTCCATTACAAATATCACAGATAGATTATGATGTGTCAGAAGATTAATTATTCTGCTGTATGGATGGTTTTCCTAATAAGCTTTCACTAGAATTTTAGTTAATACTAGTTCAGTTAATAATGGCAGCATGTGAATACAGGTTATAACAAGATTGTATCAGCTAGCAGGAAGCATTTCAGGTTACTGGTGAGAATTTCTTCCTTAAATCTGATGGTCTGGAAGGACAAGATAGACATGTAACTTCTCAGATAAATCTAGGATTTATATCAGACTCAAATTCCGCAGTAACACTGGGGAGTACAAAAGCTTGTATCTTTGTGAGGTTATTTTCACCTTTCCAGAACATGCATGGAGAATATAAAAAATTGTTGGATATTGGTATAGTAATTTCCTTTGGTTAACTGTGTCATTGAGCCTTTCCAGAGGCATGATGTCCTCAGATGAGTGTATCCTGACAGTTCAGCTGTTTTAGACTGTCAGCTGACAATTTCCTACATGAAATGCTTCACTCTGTCTCTTCTTCTGTTTTGGCTGAAGCAGCCTGATGTCAACAGCCTCTGCTTATTGGAGCTTAAAGGAAAGTATTCTGTCCTCCTAGACGTAGTGATGTCAAGCCACACAGTATCTTAATTTTGGTAGGCTTTAATAAAAATTCTCAGAAAGATAAAGGTGCAGCAATTACACTGGAATTATTTCACTGTTAGGCATCTTCACTTTTGACATGGCAGGATTTAATTGCCCGCTGTCAGGCTCTGTCCTGAAGGTTCCTTTCACAGCACAGCTGCTGGGAATCTGGCTTCCTCCACTAGGTGTGGGATACAGCAAGATCTGTTGAGGTAGGAAGAGTGGATTGCTGAAACAAGCTATACCCACTAAAAGTATAAAAGCCTTTGAGCTTTCTTCAGCTCCTAACACAGATAAGTGGTAGAGTAATACTCTTGGCAAAAGGCAGACTCATAGTCTTTGCACTGCAGACTGTTTGGGATATTGGAAAAAACATGGCACTTTGTTCCAGTTTCCTTATCTGCTTGGGATAGAATCAATTGAAAGTTGTAGAGTCCTTTAGATTGGACTTTACCAAATGTAAATGAAAGGTTATGGTTTGGCATCTACACCGGACACAGGATTCAAGGTGTGGCCTGACCATTGCCAAGGACAGGAGGACAATCCCTGCCCTGGTCCTGCTGGACACACTGTTGCTGATACAGGCCTGGATGCCACTGGCCTGGTGAATTCTTTCCATCGAGTTAGGTGATCTTGGGAATGTGCAGTGTGCTGGGTTGTTTTTTTTTTTCTCTGAGCCATCTGGCCTGCCTTAAACAGATATGGTTTTATATGAAATGGCATTGGTGGAACTATGAACTGTAAAGCATGCTTACTCCCTGGGCCAGTCTTGAGGTAGTTTTCTTGCAAGAAATGCTTGTTTTCCTGTTAATCCATTTATAGTGCTGCTTTACTCTAGCTCCAACAGTGTCTATTGGTGGTGGTGTAGTAGAAGTTCAAAGTTCTGGAGAAGAGAGTTTGTTTACTAAAGCCTGATTGCTAAGAAGATGGCTTGGACTGCAGTTCTGATATTCCTAACAGTCTGTTAAATTCAACAGCCTCTCTTGCATCACTGGTTAATTTCATTAATTTGAAAAGTTGACATGTGTGAAGTGTGAATTATTTGAAGGTCAGGATGTTTATCACCTTATCTTAAGCCCAGGATTGCTAGCTATCAGATTTTCTGTGGAGAGAAGACTTAGTTCTTGTGTGCTTTGTGGAATGCTTCTAAGGATGAAAAATTGACCTTTGATGCATGAATGTTCTTCTAAATATGGTTTTGTTTGGCAGCCAAGTTGGTGTAAGATTTTAAGGATTCTGCCCCTTCCCCCCCACCCCCAATTCCCCTCTCCCAGCTTTGCACGCTTAAGCCTTTGCTTGATATTTTCTGGTTCTCCTCGAAGATCATCATAAAACAGATGGCTCAAGATGCTGGGCTGACAGGTGGAGTAGCAATTTCATTGCACTAGGTTTTGAGATGAGCAAGCCAAGACATTTTTACCTCCCCTTACTGTGCTTGAAAATTATTGCAAGGCCAGGAAGTGCTGGCTATGTCCTATTGTAAAAGCTGACTTTGGAGCCCTACCTCATGGCTCTCTGCCTTCCACACCTTTTTTATGAGGAAGATGCACAAGGAGAGGGCTTTAGAGCAGCCACGTTGTCAGGTGATATTTTCTCCTTAACCTCTTGCACAGGACATCCAAATCACTGTTGTTGAGTTTGAAGTACCTCTTTACAAAACTAGTTGTCCAATGAAAATACTTCTTATGCTGAGTACAGGTGTGCCTCGTACAAATTGGGTTGGGGTAGGCCATGGGAATGGCTGAAAATGAATGACACTGATACTAAAGCAGGGCAAAAGCAGTTCCTGCAGAAGCTTCATAAATCAATTTCAGTTAAGACTTCTAAGAAGTTGTTCTGTGGCAAGTGGGTGCAGGCCGCATTAAGAATCATAACCACCTAATACTAGTATTGTATTTTGGCCTCCTCTACACTGCTTCTGGTTTCTTAAATGCATGAAAATTTTTGATTTCTCTTGGCTGAAGATCCTAATATCTCAATTCAATCTGGCAGGGTAGACAAGCTTTCCAACTAATGAGAATCAAACAGTGTTTGTGCTAGCAATTTTGTATAACATATTAATACATTTTCTTGTCTCTCTCTTTAGTCATCTGCTACTCTTCAGACAAGCCACACTGAAGATGCAGAAATGAAAGATGCGCAGAATGGAGTTGAAGATAAATCAGAAGTTGAAGCAGAAGCATAAAAATCCCCCTATTCCATTAGTTTTGTAAATGAAAGAATTTCCAGTGAATTAGACCTTTATTTTTCTACCTGGTTGGATAGTGGCTTCAAGGGAGCAGAGGCTGAAGCCACCATGCCACAGTCAGTTACAGCTTTATGTGGCTGTTCAAGAAGCTGAGTGGCAGCATAAATCTGGTTTAATCCTAGTGACTTTATTTATTCATTCAGCCTCTGTTACTGTTTGGGTTCTGTCTGGATTTACTCTGCTTGGTTTATTTGCATTTTCATAGAATCATAGAATGGCTTGAATTGGAAGGGACCTCAGAGATCTAGTTCTAACCCACCTACCATGGACAGGGACACCCTTCGCTAGACCAGGTTGCTCAGAGCTCCATCCAACCTGGTCTTGGGCACTTCCAGGGAAGGAGCATCTACAGCTTCTCTGGGCAGCCTGTTCCAGTGCCTCACCACCCTCTGAGGAGAAAATTTCATCCGAATACCTAGTCTTAACCTGCCCTCTTTCAGTTTGAAGCCATCCCCCTTTGTGCTCTCACTACTTGCCCTTGTAAATAGTCTCTCTCCATGTTTCTTGTAGACTCCTTTAAGGTACTGGAACACCACAGTTTGGTCACCCCAAAGCCTTCTTTTTTCCAGGCTGAACAATCCCAGTTTTCTCAGCCTTGTTTCGTAAGGAGAGGTGCTTCATCCCTCTGATCATCTTGGTGGGCCTCCTCTGGACTTGCTCCAAAAGATTGATGTCCTTCCTGTACTGGGACCCCAGAGGTGGATGCAGTGTTCCAGGTGGGGTCTCACCAGAGTAGAGGGTCAAAATCCCTTCCCTCCTCTGCTGCCCACACTGCTTTGGATGCAGCCCAGGTTACAATTGGCCTTCTAGGCTGTGAGTACACATTCCCACCTCATGTCCAGCCTCTCATCCAACAGCACCCCCAAATCCTTCTTGGCAGGGCTGCTCTAGATCTGTTCATCCCCCAGCCTTTATGGATACCAGGGGTTGCCCTAACCCAGGTGCAGCACCTTGCACTTGGCCTTACTAAATCCTCCTAGGTTTCACATGGGCCCGCTTCTCAGGCTTGTCCTGGTCGCTCCGGGTGGCATCCTGTCCTTCAGATGTGTCACCGGGGCCACTCAGCTGGTGTCACCTGCAAATTTGCTGAGGGTGCGCTCTACCTCTTCATCCATGTCATTAATGAAGATGACAGTAACACTTGTCCCAGTATGGACCCCTGAGGGACACCACTTCTCACTGGTGTCCGTTGGGACGCTGAGCCGCTCACCACTAGCCTGTAGATGTGACGGCCAACCAATTTCTTGTCCATCAAAAAGTCCACCCATTGAATCCATCTCTCTCCAGTTTAGAGGGAAGGATGTTGTGAGGAACTGTCTAAGGCAGCAAATTACAGAAATAGAGGTAAATTACACCTGTAGCCCTTCCCTTGCGCACTGGTAGAGTCATGCCATTACTGAAGGCCACTAGGCTGCTCAGATGGGACTTGCCCTTGGTGAAGCTGTGCTGGCTGTCCCCAGTCACCTCCCTGTCCTGCATGTGCCTTAGCATAGCATCTAGGAGGATCTGTTCCGTGATCTTCCCAGGCACAGAGCTGAGGCTGACAGGTCGGTAGTTCCTGTTTTGTCTTCGTTTCTTTCTGGTTCCAGCTTACTTTAATCCCAGGTTCTGCTTTCTAAATTTATTTCCTTGATTTGCTTCAAGTAATCAGCTTTTTCCAGGAGTCCTCATGCGAGACTTGAGAACAAATTGGCGCTCCCAGTTCTTCTGCCTTGGGATTGCCCTCTTGCCCCCTGTTCAGTAGAGAGTCCCTTCCATTAAGTATTGTAACCTTTCTTGTATGCCTCCTCTTTGCAAATTGCTGAAGGTGAAGACTGTGAAGTCACAGCTTAAGTAATAAAGCTCCAATTAAACTCAAGAAAACAGAACTTTTCGTGGGTTTTTATTGGAATTTGCACAGAACTGAGAGGATTTACTGTCCTTCGGTCATTCAGTGTTTTCTTGTCCACATAGCCAGTGTCCTGATTATTTTTCTATGTTGTTTGTTCATTACCATAGACAATTCCCACAATATTTGATACAGTATTTACCCATGTATTTGCAAAAGGGAAAAATTACGTTGCTAGAAACTGCAAAAAGCGAGTCTGTAACCTAATGCATAGAGCTTGTTCTGTGTTCATATTGCTACCTTCCTCTTCACCCACCACATGGTAAAACTGGACCAGAGGAAAAACAAAAACAACAATATACCTGAAAGTGACTGGCTTTGAAGTGAAAGTAAGTGATAATGGCTTACATAATGCAAATACTTCTAAAGAGCTACAAACTCTGAGTGATTCTAATGTCTGCTCACCCAGGTCTCACAAGAAAGCTATTACTCAGTATTCTGCTGCTTTCTGCAGTTTGTGTGTCTTGTTTGGGGGTGGGTGTGCTTTTGAATTTTGTGGGGGCTTTTGGTTGGGGTGGGCTTTTTTGTTTGTCTGAAGGCATGGAATATAGTACTCCAACTCAACTGTTGTTTATCCTATCACGTGGTGTTAAATTCAGCATCTCCGGTGTCCTGTTCTGAGACAGGGGCAGAAGGGGCATTTCTTTTGCCTGCTCTGCAGCAGAAAGGTAGAAAATCTGTCCCTCTCAGATTAAAATAAATGGACTTTTTTATGGTGAGAAAGATGTCTTTGCATGGCATGCCATGGACTGGAATTTATGTGTGTATTGCAGAGAGTATCCCTGTTTTAATGTGTAACACAACGTGAATTCCCGACTCCTTTGCTGAAACAGGAGTACTGTGTAAGCACTTCACTCGTGGGGGCTGGGGGACTGCCAGTACCTGTCCTGCACCAGTGCCAGCCCAGCTCGGGCCCTGGAACTGTCACCAACGTGGTGCAAGGCTTGCCTGGAGTGCTGCCTCTGTGTCCCAGACACCAAATTCAGCACCTGCTGCTGGCTTGGAGCTTGGATAGAAGGCTGAGAGCTGCAGTGCTCTGAATCTCATGGGGTGGGTGGGATAGGACAGAGGCAGGACAGGTGCTTGGGAGGTCACTTCACTTAAGGAAATGCTGATTTCATTTGCCTAATAAAGCCTTAGGGTTGCCAGGTACTGGGGGTGATTTTCATGAGCTCTGACTGTAGTAACAGCCCCGTGTACATGAAAAAGTTGCACCAAAGCGCTGTTGTGGGAAACAACACTGTGAATGTCAGCTGGGGTTAGAAGAGGGGATTTGTTGTAGACCCAGGAAACAGTTAAGGAGGACAGGAATGCCCAGCCAGAGTACTTATTCTTCAGCACGTAAATACCTTGATTTGTTGCTAATTATTCCTGGAAATACAAGCCTCTGTGGCTGAAACTGCTTTTGCTGCCAAAGCATAGGGCCAAGTCCTAATGATAAATTTCTAATTGTTGAACAACGGTTTTCAAAAATCTCCCACAGGCATGATAGTTGTACGTGTTTCTGAAAGCAAAAAGTGATGATTTCTGTGGCACATTTTAAAAAATCTGGTCAATGGTGCATCTGTTGTTAAGTGTGAGTCTTGAAAGTACCACTGTGCCCTTGTTGTTACTACATAAACTATGAAATGTTTGAGAATGTAAATCTATTAAGGACACTAAACATGCCTTGTTCAGGCAGCTGAACGGATGTTCCGTGCTGTCTTTAAAAGTGGGTCTGGTTGCCGGCAGAAGGTGGCATACTGGTGTTTGTAAGTGAGGTCATGCATGTAAACTTCAACTGTAAACTTCGTTATGTATGTCCTTATAGACGAAAAAAAAAAAAAAAAGCTTAAAATAAACAGTTACAGTACTGACTTTGTAAACCACACCCGTCTGTCTCTGCGTGTGTACATCCTTGGCGGCCCGCGGTGATTTCGGAGCGGCCCGGGCCGGGGAGCGGGCGGGCTCTGCCGCCGCCCCGCCCCGCGCTCCCG
>WAAE01023864.1:0-13759 GCA_013400495.1 Nicator chloris
AGCATAAAAAATGAATAATATTAGAGAATAAAACCTCTCACTGTTTCGAAGAGATGGCAAATTCAGACAGTCCTTGCTGTGGGGTGTAGCTCAGCTCACTCAGGCTCATCAGTCCCTCCTGTGCTGGAAAATGCCATGTCCCAGGCCCTGGTGGGCCACAGGTGTGAGCTCCTGGTGTTTTCCTGGGTTTTCAGTCCAGAGCAAATTTGAACAGTTCCAAGAAAAAGAAAAATCACAGTCGAGGGAACTCTGCCCCAGCTATCTAAAAAGCTAATTAAAAAGCAGAGAAGGGCTCTCTCCTGCTGTCTGTCCGTGCTGCAGACAACACAGTCTGTGTGAAAGAAAAAACTGCAGGGGAGCAAGGGCAGCTCCTGATAACAAACCCCATGGTTCTTCTCTCGCCCTTCACTCTCAGAACCAGCCTTAAAGGTGTAGAACTTAATACCCAGCATAAACAGAACAGACAATTGGGGATAGGGGATACAAGCATCATAAAGTCACCCCAGGACACACCACTAGAAGCCAGGTATTGAACTGCACACTGACACATGACAAGGCTCTCGATGCCTGCATGGCTTTTATTCCTCTCCAGGGGTGTTAATAATAACCGAAATATTCTTTCCAGAAAGCTAGTCAGGTTTCTATTGAATGTTATAATATATGCCAAGAAATTAAAAAAAAAATTAAAAAATTTTACCCCTCTGAGCACCCATACTTTGACTTCTTTCACAGGATTCAAAATAGTTATCATAATTTCTTGCAAGGTATGTGATAGCTGTGACTTTCTTTAAAGCTGTGAGCTTCTCATATAAAGTATACTTTAAAGTGGTATTTCAACTGTTTATGATGGTGTGAAGGAATGAAATCATCTAAGTGTAATAAAGAAGATTTTTTTCTGGATTCAGCCAGCCTTTAGAAAGTTTGCATGAGTGTTTTCAGAAGGAGCAGCCAAACGTAGGGGCCTCGCTCTGAATCCAAAGTAGAGTAATCCTCTGACAAGACCTTTCTTCAACACCTTCTAAGCACCATAGCCCTTCAGGTCTCAGAACTGGCCCTTTTATTTCCTGAATGTCTATAACACTGGAAATAAAGATTAGCAGGAAAAGAAAATATCAGGCAGAATATTTTTCAGAAGTTTGCTCCAGAAGAAAAGACACTTCCTCCAAGTAGAAAAAAAATAGCATAAAAAATGCCACTTTGAAAGCAGTCCTGCAGAGTCATCAAAACTTAAATAACTTATCTTTGTTAATCTCCTGGGAGCATGGCAAATGACAGAACAGAGAGAGAGAGAGTGCACAGCTTAGTGGAGACAAATGATGGAAAACACTGTGGTATGCGTCAAACAATCTTTAGGGAAGAAAATGTGTTTGGAATATATTCAGCACTTTCATTTCAAATGGCATCAGAGAACCAGTTAGGGAAAAGGATGAATTAATGAGTCAGAATGTATAGATATTCCAGGGAGTTTTTCTGTTACTGGATTCACTGACAGAACTTTTAAAGCAAAAGGGAGGTGGTTATGATGACACAATCTTTCTGGTATGCACGAGGCAATATATAACAATTGGCAATATTACACCTTTCCAGAGTAGTTTATTATATAAAGAACTTGATGGTGGTTGGAGGTGGTGGGCTCCTTGTTTTGTTCTTGCTATTTTTTGTGAAAATACTGAAAACCTTTCAGTCCCTTGCCAGGTTTCATCATTACAGCTGGAGCTGTAGTAATACTAATAACTTGCTTATTTGTGATTTCATTGAATGTAGGAATGAAATAAGGATTCACTTACCTTCAGCATACAAAGATGAAAGAGAGGGGGAATTATAAGCATGAGTCACTTACTATTTAGTAGTCTCATTTGGGCCAGTTCTACCAGGCTTCCACCAACTTCATGGGATCATTTCAAGGCTTTGATCCAGGTTTTAGCTCAGCTCTGCTGCATTTAAATGAATCCTCTTATCTTCCCTTTTTCCTTTCTTAGATCCTGCTTTCTCCTTTCTCTTTGAGCATTGTTGTAGCCCTCCCTCAGCCAAAGCTCTGTGTGTTTATGTGAAAATGCCTGCCATCAGTGATGTGCCCCAAAATCCACCACTGCCAGCAAGCACAGGCTCTGTGTGAAAATGTGCTAAAACCCCTCAGTGCTTGCCTGCTTCATTGGCTGTAAACAGACAAGAAAATGAAAAGGTGAGCAAACCTCCAGGTTTCCTCCATGCCTTGAACAGTGGCAAGCCATGAAGTTATAGACCAGCTCTAGTCTTGGCCTGCTTGTTGTGCCCAGCATTGCTCTGAGGTGAGTGAGACATCACCCATGTCCTGTAGATCTTGGAGCTCTGAGTTGCAAAATAAACTTGGAGCAGGAAAAAGAGAAAAAAAAATGGACACACAGGAGACTGAAATGGATAAATAGGCTGCCATAAGCATTAGCACTTCTGGGTGCCAGACATGCTTTTGATGTCAGGAATGATGTACTGTGCCCACATTTTTCAGGAACGGACACTGATTCCAGAAAAGTTCCATCTAAATCGTTGTTTTTATGCCAAAACCCTGTTCCTTGAAAAGCTCTGTGTTACCATGTTATCATCACTTCTAGTGTAACAGTTCTGCCACAACACATCCTTCTACTTTTTTTTCATACTCAAGTATTTGGCAAAGTATATTTCTGATATTATAATGACAGTCAAAAAAGTGAGAATGATGATCTGGCTTGGTTGTAATGAAAGCTGGACTAATTATAGAGGTAACTCTTCACAGAGCATCAGTGAACTGACTATTCTTTAAATGGACAATCTCTACACCCTCAGCCTGTTCAAGAATGGATGAACAACAGAACCTCCAGAACATAATCGCAGAAAAGATAACCCAAAGAGGCTGGCTACCTTCCTACAAGCCTATGTGTTTGAACTGTATGTGCCTGGCACTCTTGATGCTTCTGTGCTGAGCCTTTACACTGAAAATGAATCTCAGCTGCATCATCATTGCAGACTTCATTCATGTCAGGGCTATTATGCTCAGAGAGGAAGCAGCTGCTCCTTCAAGACCAGCATGCTTGGGATCAGAGATGGACAGCTGTCACTGTCACTAGTAAGAGCAATTTGGAGGGGAGGGAAAAGATGCATATCATGTAATGGAGGTGGAAAGGCTTACTGCTGTGTGGTCCTGTTCACTCCTATTCCGCAGTTCTGCCAGGGCCTGCTAAAACAGCCTTTTCTCTTGCTTGTGCACAAGGTAGCACTTGTTTGGCAGACAGTGCAGAGCTTGGGATCTTCTCATGTAATTCATTACAACAGCTATGTGAAGCTGTGGTAGGGCAAGAATAGACATAAGGGTTAAGGGCAAACATGGAGCCTGGTTCACTTGTGCTTAAAGGCATTTTGCTTTGGAATGAGCTGAGGTACGCATCTGAAGAGTTGCTCTTGTGGTGAAATTTTGCCAGCATACAGCTTTGCTGACATTAAACCTTTCTCCAGGAAAGTGCTGTAATCAGGGCAGAACTGTAAGAGTCTGATCTTTACTCCTTAAGCTGTTCTCTATGGGCCCTTCCATCCATCCTCGGGATCTGTTTCATACTGGCTGCAAAGGCTACCTAGTGGTCAACAACAGGTCAGAACTATGGAAATTGGGGCAGGGGGCCTCTCAGATTCCCTGGGTTGTCTCAGCTTCAGCTCCTGGGAAGCAGCAAATATCCCACATTGCAAACTGCAGGCAGGTGGCTCCTCTTGGATAAATTTTGGGGCAGTTAATTCTGGTGCAGATCAGATGCTATGAATAAGAAGCCAAGGACCTGCATGGTGCTGGTTCCTTTTTCTCTCCAATATGCTTTTCTCACAGGCTGCTTTCTGCACAATCACGTGGCTTGCTTTCATCCTGTCTGACTCCATATTAAACAAAGGTATTTGTGTTCCTGCTTTCCTGATCCAGAGTACCTGAACACTTCATGGCATAGCCTGGAATCACAGAGACATAGAATAGTTTATGTGGATGCAGTGTCAGGAACTCTCCACTCCAATTTCATATTCAAAGTAGGGTCTGTCTTGAGCTCAGACAAGGTTGCTCAGGGTTTTGCCTGTTGTGGCTTGAAAAACTTCCAAGGATGGAGCCTGTACACAGATCTGTGTCCACTGCTTTGCTAGCCTCATAGTGAATATTTTTTTTCCTTCAGTGTCATCAAAACCTTTTGTCTTCTTTCTTTCATCTTCCCACTACACACCACTATAAAAAAAATGGCTTCATCTTGTCACTAGATTCCCTGTAGATATCGACAGCCATCCCTTCTTCAGGCTAAACACTCTTACTGCCCTCAGCATTCCCTCACAGGTGGTGCTTCCCTCTATCTGACAGTATATCCTTTGTCATTGATCTTGGACGTATGGTCTGCTCTCAAACTACTTTCCAAGATGCATCAGTCACTGGACAAAAGCATTTTTGTAAAAAATTAGAAATCTCTATATTAGAGATCTGCTGGACACAGTCATCCCTGGACATACCCTCCATTTCATGGCTGATGGGAAATAAGGAGATATCCAAAGCAATTGTCTGGTGGATGAGAGCCACTGCCACTGAAGTGGTAAAACTTAGGAGAATCAGGGCAGAAAGCAATGTGGGCAGGAGGAGGAAACACCATGTTTATCCCAGTGGTATTCTTATCCCCAGTCTTGCAGGCAGAGCCCAGCTGCCCTAGGGAATTCTGCATCAGCCACTCTGTGTGTGTTCGGTGACTGAACTGAAAGAACCAATCTTCCATCCAACAGTTCTCTAAGAAATTTCCTGTAGTCTCCATTGATTTTCTTTTGAGAGGGAGACATGTATATAGCTTTGTTTTTCGCTTTCCTTTTACACAGAGAGCGCTTTAATTAGTGGCCTTTGTGTTAAACTGTTAGATGTGGCCACCCGTGGTATCTTGAGGTTATTCACATTTGTAAGTGTTTTTAAATGTTGGGTCAAAGCCATCCAGAGATTTTACAGCAGGGGGAAAATATTCGGTTACCTGGAAGCTTTTCCATTACCTTACACCACAGGAGTGGCATATAGGAGCTACATGAAAAGTCTGAGTCTTGTTCTAATGTTTCTACTACAGGAAACATTTTTTTTTTAGGATGTGAGAGGGCAAATGTGGGAGAGTTCAACTTGTTTTGCTGTTATTTATTTGTTCCTTTGTCTTATTCACTTAAGGGACAAGACCTGAGTAAAAATGGTGATGACTTATGCCTGTTTTATTTTGTTCAGACAAACACTTGCCCATGGCAGTCATATAATTTCCTTCCTCTCCTCCTGTTTGTACTATGATGACCTTGTCTTTGTCACGGCTTCCTCCAACTCATCCCATCCCATGACATCCCAGTAGCTCTTCTCCCTGCAGCTTTTCCCAGAGTTTAAATTTCCAATTTATAAAGGAAACCTGTTAGTCACATCTCCTCCATATAATAGGTAAATGAAAAAGATGGTATTTTATGCCTCAGTTGTTCTCCTGATTATCACAATCTTCATAGGACAGTTACTATGCTCTTTTTAAAGATGATTCTGCTAGTCTCTGATGTTTAAAAAGTCCTTTAATCCATTAAGGTTCCATGTTACTTTATGAACTTATAATAGTCATGTACATGGAGATCCATTTGGACATAAACAGGATGGGTGAACTGCAGCAGGTGTTTAAAAGTAGGGGAGCACTTTCCAATAAATACACCTGGAAAGCCAGCCTGTAAAGCAGAGTGTATCTACAGCTCCAGAATATCAGAAGTTCATTATGTTCCAAACCTGAACCCAACGTTTACTTTGCAGATTTATTTTTTTTTCGAGACTTGTATGCCAATAACCTGGCAACAGTCACAGCCCTAGATAGTTTTGCATGACCGTGTGCTAAGGGGAGGAAAAGAGAAATATTGTCCTTCAGAAAGAGGAAATGCTTGGTTGGGCACTCTTAATGTTACAGACGGGTACTGAAGACAGAGTTTTCTCCTAAGTGATGAATAGCAAGGGTGATCCCAGGACAGTTTACAGCAGGGAAGAGCAGAATATGATTCTGGATCTAATAAAACAATGAACTAGGACTAGTCCCCAGACACCAATCCTGCTTTTTCCCAATTTCATAGAAAAGTCCTGAGCCTACCAAAAGCAACAGAAATTTTGCCATTGGCATACACAGGGCTTTTGACCTATTGATTTTGTTTCAGAGCAATTTACCATGAGAGTTCAGGCTCTGAAATTGGAGTGTGGATGAGTAATGTAGCTTGTACAGTGGAGCCCTGCTCTCAGCACTCTCTGAAGTCAGGCTTCCAGGGCCAATGCTGATGTGTGGAATTTCACAATTCAATCCATCAACACTCTCTAATATCCTCCCAGTGATTGCTGTTTCCACCTGATATTTCATTAATTCTAAACCTGCACAAAAGTAGCGTGTTTGCCGAGCAGATGAAGTGAATTTAGCACAAGCAAATATTATCTGTGTATTTTTGTCATGAATAGATAGCTCTGTTAGCTACAGAGGGAGCTCGGATTAATTCTGTGAATCTCAAACACAAACAATATAGAGGAGAGACATAAACACACTGCACATTCAACGGGTGTGCACTTTCTG
Organism: Nicator chloris; assembly: GCA_013400495.1. Taxonomy (NCBI): domain Eukaryota; kingdom Metazoa; phylum Chordata; class Aves; order Passeriformes; family Pycnonotidae; genus Nicator; species Nicator chloris. The sequence goes on from WAAE01023864.1 coordinate 6,570, forward strand.
ACAGAAACACTGGTTACTGTTGATTGGCACATATAATTTTGATCATATTGGATTTATTTTTCTTTGTCTAATATTCACAGTTGTGTCCAAACCCCTTGTGTACACGATGATAAGAAAAACAGATAAAGAGGAAAAATTGCAATGCAGATCAACCGTATTGAGAAATATACTAGTAAAGAATTAAAAAGATTGGAAATAACAAAATTATAATAAAGTATAAATATGTATTCTATACATACACATGGAGAAAAACAGATTATGCTTTGAAGACATTACAAGCTTTTGATTTTCTCTCTGTTGCAGACCAGACCCATTTTAAGAAAGCAGGAAAAATGATTACTTGAATTGTGATTAGCTCTAACAAACTTCTGTGTTTGTTGGAGTAGTTGCTGTCACTCTTGGTGATATAACACATTCTTAAATAAAAATAGGAGGACAAAAGAAAAAAAAATTACTAAGGTGGAGCACTAAACTACTTGACATATCACATCATTAATAGTACTACCTTTGTCATGTTTTGAGACATAACCAAAGCACTAGGAAGTGACAAGCAGTCGCTTCCTACTGCTTTGGTTATAAGTCTCAAAATAACTTCATGAACTTTCTTTTCAGACAGAGAAAAATCTCAAATGTCTCCTGTCACTTCCTCCACAAAGCCTTGCAAAACCCAAAACTTCTTGCTCACTTATCCAAATTCACTACATAAGCTTTATTTTTTTCCTGACCCTAACAATCACAGGTAGAATGAACCACTTCCTGACTACAGAAGTACAATGTGCATCACAAGATTTAGAGAGAGAAGCTAGGAAATGTATGGGGTTTTTTTTTCTCTTTTTACCACATTATCTTTATTCTCAACCAGATACCAGAACAAGCTGGATCACCATTTACTTGCTCTCAAATATTACCCTGTTTCCCAGTATTGAAAGAACAGGAAGTGTCACAAGTTATGTGCTGCATGGTCATGACAAATTTGCTAGAATGCCTGAAACACAAATTGCTGTTTGTGTTTGAAGTCCATGTGTATTTTCATGGGAGTTGAGGTCATATTGGCTCTGCTTAGCACACGACAAATTGCATCAGATTCTCACTACCTGATGTAGAGCAACAACCCCCCCTCAGCTGTGAAGGGCAGCAAGAAGAGATTCTTCCAGAGAAAGTGTAAGAATTCAGCTCTCTTAATCTCTCTGCCATACCTGTATTTGAAAATAGCTCTGAACTGTGTTCTTATGTTCAATTATAAACAGATTCTGCAGAGGTATGGGGTGTGCATTTAATAAATCACAAGATCCAGCAGGAGTAGATAGAAAAGACATTTTTCTTCTTACTAAATATAATCACATTATTTGTGAATGCCATCTTTTGGATGCTTGATCCTCTTTGCAAAGGTGATGCAATACAAATGTTCTATCATTGAGATGCTTTTGGTGGGGTTAAGCACGCTATCCCTTAAATTACAAGGTCTGAGATCTACAAACCTTACACAATCAGGAAGAGACTAAATGCCTATGTCAGTGGCATGGTGGGTTGGATAGCATTTGTTTTGGATGACCAGAATCATTATGAGTGGATACAAAACTATGAAAGGTCTCTGTAAAGAAAAATTACATTTTTAAATGCTCATTTGCAAGGTAGTAAATGTGCAGAAGCAGATAATTAAATTTAAAGAGCATTTTCCAACCATAACATTAGAAAGATTAAGAGGTTAAACATTAACCTGACTCTAAATCCCTCCAGTATATCTTTCTACAAATAAGTCTCTGCATTTTAATTATTTGATGTTGTTCAGTGCCTTGAACTTTCAATGGGATTGCATTGCATATCACAACAGATCAAGAGCAGAGCAACAAACATATCCAAACTAATTAAAAACTTTAAAAAAATCTAATCCTATTTTAAAATAGTTTTATACATACTAAAAGAAAAAAAAAAAAAAAAAAGCCAAACCCAAACCAAAAAAAAACGCTTTAGAAATTTCTTGAGAGACATTCAGGACTTTATATATGTGGAAGACACTGATTTTATAGATAACATGTTTAAAGCCTTAAAAAGTATTGAATGTAGAACTGAACCTCCTTTACACTAAGAAATGAGAAAATGTCATGTTAGTGATTTGCCTACAGCCTGAAAGGGCACCACCAACCCTCAGAGATTTTTCTGTTTACTCTGACTTGTTCTGCAGCAGGGAGCAGTAGTGCTTTAGCATGTGCTACTTCTGAAAGGCCTAAAATGAAAAACTGAGGGTCACTCTCTTGGACATCAGTCCAGCTTGACCCAAGGAGCCTGCTTAGAGAATGGAAAGTCATTTGCCTGCTCTTTGACAAGCCCACTCTAAGATGAAAGCATCTGGATTGGGATCACACAGCTGTTCTCTTCCTCACTGCCAGGTTTTTTTGTGATTTTCATAAAGTAAGAAGGGAAAAATAACCCACTGAGAAGCAGTTATACCAAAACATCTTAAGCCTGTTATATCATGAACAGAAAAGAAGGGACAAGCAGACAATATTTTTCTTTTTTTTTCTTTTTCCCTTTTTTCCCTGCAAACATTTCCTTTCAGCTGTGCCTTTGAAGTCACAGGCTTATAGCGTGAGTGACGGAGAGCGAGGAGCTGTGAAATGCGTCTTTGAGCCACAGATTTCTCAGAGTATCACAAGGCATGTGCGGCTGGGGAACACAACTTCTGCAAATCAGCGTGGTGGTACTGAGACTTTGCTCAGCCTCAGACTCTGAGAGCTGCAGAAATCCACACATTCCAGCAGGGGAAAATCACCTCCCGTCTTCATTCCACCTTCCCACCCGGGTTATCTCACTTCCACTCGGGGCAGTGACTGTGTTGGTGTGAGCAGCTTATGAGGAAATAATTGAGCATAATTGTACATGCTGCAGGAGAACGGGACATCTGGACACACAATCAGTATGATTGAGCAGAAGCTGATTTATTGTTTACATTAAGCTGCAGTTAGAGACTCTAAGCTGCTTGTTCACGCCATCATGCATGGTTTCATTGGTTCTTCCATCTTGATCACACAGCTAGCACACACCCTTCAGGAAAATTGATTGTTCCCAGGTTATCAATCTGTGGGCCTCTTTTATCTTATTCTTACATTCCTGGATGTTGTTTCTCAGGCTCTTCTTTCCTTATTTTAGAGTGGTTTATGTCTTGGTAACCTTGATGAATTCATGAGGGTTCTCATAGGAATAACTGCAGGTGGTTTGACAAAAATACTCACAAACAATTTGGCTGGCACACAGAATGGCCTAAGTCCTGCAGATGCATTGCTACAATATTCTGTGCATAATTGTTTATTATATTTACATAAATTAGGTAATGTTACCATCTTCTGTTCCCCTTAGTCCTGCTGTTGCTCTGTTACTACTGGATACTTTCTCATTGTTAAAATGCTGTTGTAAGGTCTCCCCTTCAAACTATCCTCACCACAGATTGTTCTTGATGCTTCCTAGAAACAATCCCTGCTCAGATCGATTTACTTCATGGTCTAACACACAGATTGGCAGAATACTCCAGTGTCCATGATAGTTATGTCTCCTGATTCTCCAGTCACAAGCCTTCTGCATTTCTCATCCAAAACAATTTACATTACTTCTCTTACATAAAGGATATTGCAAAGAGATATTCCTCCCCACTGATAATTCTTAAAGAGGGAGCCAAATTGTCTCCCATGATTTTGGAACAGTCAGTAATGATGTGCCAGTTTCTTACAAACTTCAGAGCAAAGATGTTGAAGGTTAGCACTATTTCTGCAGGTTGTCTACGAGAGACAGTGATCAGCCTCACCCAATATTTGCTTTCAGTGGGAGGGCAGAACCATAGTGACCCATCACAGCATCGCTTCCTACTACACCCCTTAGGAGGTTTATTTGAGACTGCAAGAATCTCTTTGGTCTTTCTGCAGTTTAAAGTGATCAGAGAAATGGGAGCTGAGCACTACCAGCAAAACCAATATCTGTTAGACCAGAAGATGAGAAAAGCAACACAGTGGTAGCTTAAAGAAAAATTATAGCCAGAAAATGGATATGAACAGCATAGAGCTGATGAACAAGATAAGAAGGACCAGAGAGGCTGAAGGGGAGCAGATGTTGCATTAGGCAGCGAGGAAAAATGAAAAGGGAAATGGATGAATGAGAAGAGTGATGTAGGTCTGTCCCAGACCTATAGGCTGCAGATCAGGTCCTAATGCAAAGCTGCTGCAAGTATCTGAGGGGAAAGTGTCACTGTTAAGCAGAGATGCTGAGGCAGCACTTAGTCATACAACCAAGAGCAGGGGGAAAAGAGACACCAAGACAGCAATTCCCAGGATGTGACCTCACTGTGAGGTCACGGAGAGCTGTGGCTGTTCCACAGTGCTGGGCTGTGCCTCTGCCTGTTCAGCTGACACAGAAGGGATGTGATGGGCTGGACACTCCACTCCAGGGGTCCCCCCACTTCAGTCACAGTTTCCCTTTTCTGTTCACTTTACAAAATTTCTTTCCATTGTGTTTTTGAACATTTTACTCATCCCCAGAGATGACAGGCAGAAATACAGAAACCCTTTGAGAACTGCCAGTGTTACCTGGAGATAAAAATAGGAAACCCACTTGTTCATCAGAATCCCATACTTTTTTGAGGCAGACCCTTTGTGGAAATGATTCTTAATGATCCCAGACTCAAGGTCATGGCTTTACTGCAGAACTGAACAAGAAAATAATGATAGGAAAAGGAGGAAATAAGTTCCTGTTCCCAACCTAGATAATAGCCCACAAAACAACAAAGACAACACACTGGGGAAAAAATAATCTCTATACAAATATTAAATACACTGGAATTTCTGATTATGAGAGAAGATTATAACTTTTTGAAAAAATAACTTCTATCCTCTTCTTTGAAGAGGTTATGGAGGCCAAGTCTCAGTGAATGGCAGTGGATTTAACGACTTAAATGTTTGAATGACAATTGAGGTGAGATTTCAGAACCCAAGTCCCTTCAGTGTTTCCACAATACCGTTCAAAGTGCAAGGCTTGGTGAAATGTTACCCCATCTCTCCGTGAGCTGTCACAGGATAATACAGACAAGTACTGAAACTAGGGTCAGTGAGGAATTTCGGCTGAAAACAGGAATTAAGGGGTGACAATTTGAAGAGCCCATGTGAATGCTCTTGCAGAACTGTTTTGCTTGCAGTCACCATTTCTTGCTTTCTTCTAATCAACTTCTTTTCTTTTTTGTTCATGCCTCAGTCTTGTTCCTATTTTTCCCTCCCACATTCACCTCGTTTATTATTTTCTCTTGCCCCACACATCCTTGTATATCTTTCTCTAATAAGTTCTCGTGCTCTTCAATTAGGTTTGTGCTGTGGGGAGGCATGTTGCAATGCAGCAATCACTGCTGAGCGGTTCTGCTGCTGTTGCATGGCACAGTGGGAGGGATTTAATCTCCAACATGACGCTTCAGGGACACAGCAGATTGATGGAGGAGATTGTTCCCTAGGTACACTGTTAGGTACTATTCCTATCTGATTTAATTTTACTTCCTGTAAGTTTGCTTTGCCATGAAGTCCCAATTTAAAGAGTTGTTATGTAAAGATGGGTTTAGGTTCAGAGAAGTGGACCACTGCAGAAGAATAGGGTAAAGTGAGACCTTGGAAATCAAAATATATTCGTCACAAGTCTATTTGTCCTTAGACATGTTTGCTGTGGAAAGGTGGTCTGAGATGTAGAAGCAGAAACAGGAAATTTGCAGACAGTAACAGATAAGTCTGCCAAAGAAAGGTAGGGAGTAATGCACAGCTTAATTGTGGAATTTGAGGACTTTAATAAAAAGAGTTTGAGATCCTCAGCACCACAAATGGGAGAGGAACTGACTTAATCAGCAAGTCAAGTCATTATACCAACAGTTGTGCTGAAGCTGATATGGTGCTTCTGCCACAATGTAAAAGAGGCTCCCATGTGGTAAAATACAATGGCACGGTTTCTGAATTTCAAAATCAACCTCTTTCTCTCTTTTAATTAAAAATTCATCTTTGACATAGAATGGGATGTGCAAGGGACACCAAATATAACCATCTCTCTGTGGAAATTTTGTATCACACAGACTTCATCACTAAAGTAACAAGGTGAGTTTGTGAAGTTTGCAGACCTATGCACACAGTAGTGGCCTACTTTTCTCCATCCAGTGCTAGTTAATGCCCCTCAGGCTTTAATTTTTTGGGCTTCAAATAATCCGATTTATCCCTTCTCAAACCCTAAATTTCAAATATTCCCATTATTTTATTTTGGTCGATATTCAAGAGTGGTCAAAATCAGATGCGAACAGACTTAACAATGTCTCTTTAAATATCAAAAAGTGCAGAGAGCTTGAGAGTATTTGCTTATGGATTTTAGTCTACTTAGCCCAGTGATGATGCATATAACTTTTATAGAAGGTACATGGTCAGAGACAAGTTCCTCAGTTTCCTGTTATTAAGTTAAGCTTGCTAAACATTACACTGTTTCTTTTAGCAGAGGCTTCTCTTAAAGACGTGGTGAATTAATGCAAAGCTAAGGTATTTTACGTTGCTAAGAGTAGCTGCAGCATGTTAGGACCAATATCTGGACCCATGCATCAGAGCCAGATTTAGACACAGATTTGTTAAACCTGTAATGGAGTCAAAAAGTAATTAGTCTGTAGGTATAGTCTGTAATTAAAGTTGGTAGCAGTCATACAGTGAAACATGGCACAGTCAGAGACTTAGGGAACCTATCCTAGTGCAGTAGCTATGAAAAACTGCTAAATAAATCTCTCCTTTCTTTGGCAAGGACTATGTAATCTTTGAGGTTCTCTGTTAGCAAAAGACGAGATGATTTAGCAGACTGTAATGGTTTGAAAAAAAAAAAAAGGGCGAATCAGAATGTTACGTCTGGAGAACTTCCTCCACTGGTCAAAGGGAGTTAAAAAGACACCCAGCAGGAAGTTCTGCCTCTTTTGCCTCTGGTTTTCAGGAAGGTAACTTGGGACCGTGCCGTGGCCATGGGTTTGTACGGGAGGGGCTAGGCCTCAGCCACTCTCCCGAAAGGGAGAGGGGAGAGGCTGAAGGGAGGGCTTAGCCCCATCCCATGTACCACGGGAGCTGGGGGGATTAATCCCAAGGTAAATCGGTCCCAGGCCTCTCTCCTCACTTGGAGGAAGAGACGGCAGATCCTAGCCAGTTGGCAGAGAG